>CM024759.1:820472-886401 GCA_014218235.1 Colocasia esculenta | reverse complement strand
CTTAATAGCTGCATAGAAGAATTTAGTGTTGGAATCACCAAGGGTGAGCCACTGCTGTTTAGACTTTTGTTTAGCAAACCTCTCCTCAATTTCCAAAGCATGTAAATAGGCGGTTCTAAAGTTTAGTACTGCTTTTCATCCTCAAACCGACGGACAGACAGAACGAGTAAATCAGATCATTGAAGATATGTGTCGTGCTTGCATACTGGAGTTTGGAAACGACTGGAATACTCATTTAGCAATAATGGAGTTTGCCTACAATAATAGCTACCAGTCAACTATTCAAATGGCACCATTTGAAGCCTTGTATGGCAGGCAATGTAGATCACCATTATGTTGGGTAGAATTGAAGGAATCACATATTCTTGGACCCGAAATGATTCAAGAAACAACAGAAATTATTAAGTTGGTACGAGATCGGATGAAAGCTGCTCAAGATCGACAGAAAAGCTATGCTGATCAAAGAAGAAGAGAGCTAGAATTCCAAGCAGGAGAACATGTGTTTCTTAAAGTATCACCCCGGAGAGGAATCAAAAGATTTGGTATTAAGGGAAAATTGAGTCCAAGATATATTGGACCGTTTGAAATACTGAAAAGAGTTGGGGAAATGACGTACCAACTGGCACTTCCATCACAATTATCTAACGTACATGATGTTTTTCATGTGTCAATGTTGAGGAAATATGTGTATGATCCGGAACATATTATTGAATACCAAAATCTGGGGATACAAGAAAATCTGGCATATGAGGAAAGACCGATGCAGATCCTTGATCGAAAAATCAAACAACTTCGAAACAAGGAAGTTCGCTTATTGAAGATTCAATGGAACAAGCGAGGTCAAGAGGAGGCCACATGGCAACTAGAAGATGCCATCAAGACAAAATATCCAGAATTATTTTCAGGTTAGTATAATTGCCTTTATGTTATTAAATTTGGAGGACCAAATTTTTTTTTAATAGGGGAGAGTTGTAACGCCCCAGAAAATTTTAAAATAATGAGAAAATGTGAAGTTATGTGCATGTGATTTTATAATGTTAAAACAGCAAGTAAATTGTATCATTAAATACGAAAAGGGCATGTGAAAAGAAAGTAGTCATCGTGCTAGCTTGTTCTTTTTTTTCCTTATGCTCAATTTTATGCTTTAGTAGTAGAGATATCTATGGAATGAAACAATGTGTGGACGAACCATGCTACATGTTAGGTGTATGAAATATGTACATGTGTATGATGTAATGCTTGTATGATCAAAGGCTTTTGTACATATGTTTCTCATTAATACCATTTTTACTTAACGAAAAAAAAATGATGTAATGCTCATGATTTAGAATAGAAATATGATAGACTAAAGCATGCTCATGTGAATATAATACGTATTGTTAGTTAAGAGTAAGGACCATGAGTACCTTCTTGATTTGATGATAGTGTGCATCTCTTTAAGGTTAATGCATTGTTGTGAGTGTGACATGTTTAAGTTAAGTCTTTGGTTTGCTTGCTGAGTCTTTGGACTCACCCTTGCTTCGGCGTACAGGTTGACATGTATTATGCACTAGAAGGAAGCTTAGTGAGGATCGCCAATCAGAAGACTGTTTTGTGGAGCTGCGACTAGTTGTACTTTTCTTTTTCTCATAGTATGAAAAGAGTTATTGTATGGACAATATTTGGACAATGTAGTTCTTTTATCTTGTATTAATGTGGACATTGTCTTTCTATTTCGCTATTTAGATTGTGGATGTGTGTTGGTGATGGGTTAAAAGTTGAGATATTTATTTTATTCCGTTGTACTCTATTGCTATCCAAGTACATATCAACCTATCGACTAGTGTTGGGTACATGTCCTACTGTGACGACGCCCTTTATACCGATGAGGCAATCCTATGAAGAGGGTATGAAGAGGGTCGTTACAATCCTATGAATGATGAATGTGCCGAGAAGGAGAAGCAAGCTCGAGAAAACTACCTGCATTCTTTACGTATGGAAGCATCTTATGTTAGGCAGCGGGCTAAGCAACACTGGTTAACTCAGGCTGATGATAACACTAAGTTCTTTTATGCAAGCATTAAAGGGAGACGGATGGTGAATACTATCAGAAAATGTAAGTTGCCTGATGGGAGTATCTCTGATGACATGCATAAGATTAAGAAACATGCTCTTGACTTCTATTCTAGGCTTCTGAATCAACATCACCAGTGTCTCATTCCTGACTTCCAAGCTTCTACTAATCTTTCTGAAGATGATAAATGCAGAATTATGAGGCCTTTTACTGATTCTGAAATCACTGAAGTTGTTATGTCTTCTCCTAAGAACAAAAGCCCTGGTCCTGATGGTTTCCCTGCTGATTTCTTTCAACTTTGTTGGCAAATAGTTGGTGCTGATGTGATTGATGCTGTGCATTATTTCTTTAAGGGAGGAAGATGGCTTCGCCAGGTGAACCATACTTTTATTTCCCTTATTCCGAAGAATGACAATGCTGACTCCTTTGATCAGTTTCGGCCTATATCTTTGTGCAATTTCCTGTACAAGATATTCACAAAGCTGATAGCCAATAGAATGCAGGAATTTATGCCTCATCTCATTAGTAAAAATCAGTCAGCCTTTGTCAAAGGAAGGAGGATTCAGGATAGTATTCTTTTGGCAAATGATCTTGTGAGAGACATCCACTCTAAACAACGAGGAAGCTTAGTTTTTTTTTCGGTAAGTAATAATTCATTGAAAAAGAAAGAAAGTAATGTACAAGATCCCACAGCCTAGATAAGGCCCATGGGAAGAGCACTCCTAATGGAGGACAGGAGAGTGTACCCCACCTCAAGGAGGTGGAATATTCTCACTCCACCGTACACAACATTAGGATGACTAGGATAACACTCTTCATGACCACACAAGTTGTGGACTATGAATAAAGAAGTCTAAAGAATCAACAAAAGGTAGGACTACACAGAAATATTGAATCTCCTAAAGATGTCCTTTTCCCTTTCCAATTTCACCTCCTTCTTGGAATGTTCCATGCAGAGCTTGATGTCCAGAAGAATGGTATAAGAACTTGCTTTTGGAGCGATCCTTATTTTCAAAGCTTCTCAAACACCTTTCTCTCCAGATCCACCACACCGCTGTCTTGAGAGCAAGCTGAGCAAGGGAAGTAACAGTTGTATGATAAGGAAAATTAGTGTAAGTCTTTCCATTTCTTTTTCCAAACCATCTTCAGGTGGTCGGCCAATCTGAAATCTGCTAAGAATCTCTTTCCAAATCCAATTGCTGTACTCACAAGTGAAATAAATATGCCTATTGTTTTCCTCATGTTTTCTGCATAAACACACTGGTTAGCCAGCTGAAAGCCTCTTCCTTGCAAATGGTCTTGAGTTGGTAGTTTTTGAAGAATGGCTTGCCACAAGCAAAGATTGAATTTTTGAGCGCCCGGCTTCCCCCAAATCCAATGATAATTACGCATGACATTGGTCTTGGATCTGATTTCATTCCACACAGAGGAAATAGAAATTTGCCATTGTTGTGATTCCAAGCGATTTGGTCATGAAGATGCCCATTAATTCTCAAGTTCTTAATAGTAGGCCAAGAGTGAGCATTTGGTGAGAGGTCGCTGTTGGTAAATTCCAATTGCCATTCAAAATAAACTGGTCAACCATGATGTCCCTAGGAGCACCCAGATCTTGACGAACCCGATCTCCATATAGCTGAAATATGCTTTTTCCCAAGATCCAAGGGTCATACCACATCCTAATGTTGGAACCAGTAGAGATATGGTAATTGATATGATCCTTTAGCCCTTTCTTGAAGCACAGACTTCCAGGCATTTGAGTAGGTCGGCCTACTATTGATCATCCAAATACTCTCCTTTGAAAGATATTTCTGATGGATCCAGGTAACCCACATAGTATCTTTATTTTGCAAAACATCCCAAAGTAACTTAACCATAGCAGCACGGTTCCAGTCATGGAGGTGTTTTATACCCAGCCCACCTTCTTTTTTCGGCCTGCAGACATCCTTCCACTTGATCATCTTTAAAGCTTTCTTATCTGAGCAACCTTGCCAAAAGAAATTTCTGATAATTTGCTCAATCTGATGTATTACCCCTTGGGCAGAGTGAAGGCCAAAGACCAATTATAGAATAAGAATGGAGTACCGAATGTATCAATTGAAGCCGGCCAGCTTTAGAGAGAATACGGTTCTTCCAAGAGCTCAGTCTTTTAGTGATCTTTTCCACAAGAGGGGCACAATGCACTTTCTTAATAGAACAAGAAATAAGAGGAAGACCAAGGTAATTAACTGGCATTTTACCTTCTCCTACCTCCAGAATGCTGAGGAAGTCTAGCTTATTCCTGACCATTCCACCAACAAATAATTTGCTTTTGTTGTGGTTGAGCTTTAGACCAGAGTAAGTGGAGAATTTCTGCAACACATGCCTTATCCTTTCAGCCGACCTGATGTCCTCTTTGAAAAAATGACAAGGTCATCCGCAAACACAATATGAGAGACCTTTATGTGTGCAGCCGAAGGGACCTTGATGTCCCCATTGTTAACCTCCCTGTCCATAAGAATGGAAAATCCCTCCATAGCTATAGTAAAGAGGTAAGGAGAAAGAGGGTCTCCTTGTCTGATCCCGTTAGTGCCATGAAAAAAACCTATTGGGGATCCATTAAAAGAATGGAGAAAGTGGGATTATCAATACAATTCCTGATCCAGTTAACAAATTGAGCAGGGAAACCCATCTTATTCATCATGAAATAAATGAAATTTCTATTGAGAGAATCAAAAGCCTTTTCAAGTCTGCCTTGAAGCACAGAAGACTACCCTTAGATTTGGAGTGTAAGTTCCGAACAATATCATTAGCAAGCAAAATGTTGTCCTGAATAGTTCTTCCTTTGATAAAGGCTGCCTGATTGTTACTGATAAGCTTAGGAAGAACCACCTGCATTCTGTTAGCCAAGATCTTCGATATAATTTTATAGAGGAAATTACAAAGAGAGATCGGCCGATATTGATCAAACGAATCAGCTCCATCAGATTTTGGAATAAGAGCGATAAAAGTGCAGTTGATTTGCTTGAGAAGTCTGGCTGATGTAAAATAATGCTGAACTGCAGAGATAACCTGATCCCCCACAATCTCCCAAGTGCTTTGATAAAATTCAACCGGGAAACCATCCGGTCCTGGACTCTTGCCTTTGGAGAATTAAAATCACATTCCTGATCTCTTCATTAGTGACCGGTTGGCATAACTTAGTGGTATCTTCCTCTTCCAAGATTCGGCTGGCAGTAATGTTTCCATGTTACACATAACAGCAGGCTGATTTAGAAGGGAAGTAAAGAAATTAACCGTGTGCTCTTTGACCCTCTCAATATCTTCTATCTTGTTTCCGCTAGCATCAGTACAAGTCTTAATTGTGTTGGCTGCCTTTCTAGCTTTAAAAGAAGCATGGAAGTATTAGAGTTGGAGTCTCCCAACGAAAGCCAATTTGTCTAGACTTTTGTTTGAAAAAAGATTCCTCCATTTCAAGAGCTTTTAGGTATTCCTGCTTCCTTGACCTGCAGCCGCTCTCTCTCTCTAGGTTTCTAGAGAGAGAAGCTCTGGGTATCGTTTGGTTCCGGGTGTTCTTTCTCTCTCCTTCCCCCCGCCTTCCTGGCGGTGGGAGGGGGAGACCTGCTCGTCTGCGACGGTTGCTATGGAGGCTAGCAAGGGTGGCGTTTCTGGGAGCCAACTTCTTCCTGGATCTGGAAGAGGGTCGGCCTCCACAAGTGCTCCGGTGAATACCGCGAGTGACCCTATCCTTGGGAGGGGTCCTCACTAGGTGTTCCTTCGCATCGTCTCCGTAGCAGATCTCGTGGCCGCTCCAGAGGCCGGTCCAGTTCTACTGCTCCTCCGGCAAGCGTCTCAACTACAAAGAAGGCTTGGAATGAGCTCTTTACAGGCAGTTCCCAGGTCTCATCCTCGAGCTCTGCTATTCGCTTATCCTTCTTTGCGCCTGTAGCGATAGACGATCGCCCTGTTGCTGCCATTAACGCTTCTGACTCGCTTGAGTTAGAGCAATCTTGGTGCTTCACAGTGGTAGGTTATGTTGTTGGGTTGGTTCCGGTGTATACCCCGCTCAAAAGCTTCATAGATAAACAATGGAAGCCTAAAGGCTCTTATGAATTACACATGCGCCATGGAGGTTTTTTTGTCTGCAGCTTCTCTCTTGAGGAAGACATGCAAGCTGCTCTTGAGGGTTACTGGCATATACGTGGCCATCCATTCATCGTACAACGATGGTCCCGTGATTCTAAATTGGAAAAGGCTATGCTATCTTCTCTCCCGCTGTGGATAATATTCCCGAATCTTCCTCTTCACCTATGGTCTCATACCTCTTTGAGCAAACTCGCTAGCGTCCTTGGTGTTCCTCTGTTCATGGATAAACTAACAGCATCTAGGAAGCGCTTAACCTATGCTAGAGTTTGTATTCTTATATCTTCAGATTTCTCGTTCCCCACTTCTGTTACTGCTTTACATGAAAATGGTGATACTGAGATTATCAACGTTCAGTATGAATGGAGGCCCAACCCTTGCTCCATATGTTCTTCTTCGGTCACAAAGAAGGTACTTGCAAATCTCTGGTGCTTCCTGTCGATAAGCTCACAAATCCTCAGCAGATTTGGCGTCCGAAGAATCCTGTTCAAGCGGTAGTTTGATAGCTCATAACACTATTCTTCATACCACTCCAGTTAGTCCAGGAAATTCTACAGTTCATCATGCAATGGAAACTTCAAAAGCTTCTGATCATTCTCACGTAAATCCGGCTTCTGTGCTCAGCCATGCCATGCACGCAGCGACGGTGGAGGATACCCACAAGATCACTTCCGGAGTATCTACGGCTACAGGGAATAGATTTGATATTCTTTCCACTTTAGACCCTTTGCTTACTGAAGATTCCAACGTTAATCCGGCAACTGTGCAAATGCATGCCATGCACGTTGCGACGGTGGTCCTCCTACGGATTTCCCTGAAAATTCTATCGCTCATCATGCAAAGGAAACTTCAAAGTTTACTAATCATCCTCACGTAAATCCGGCATCTGTGCACAGCCATGTCATGCACGCTGCGACGGTGGAGGATTCTCACAAGATCATGCCCGGAGTCTCTGCGGGTCCAGGGAATAACTTTGATATTCTTTCCACTTTAGACCCATTGCTTACTGAAGATTCCATCGTAAATCCGGCAACTGTGCAAATGCATGCCATGCACGTCGCGACGGTGGTTCCTCCTTCGGCTACGTCTGACACTGGTGTGGAAGCGGCTATATCAAATCCAGTGATTTCTGCTATCTCTGAAGATGCTAAGGATTCTCTCCTTACCAAAGAAGCCAACATGGCTGTTGATCATCTTCATATGGATGGAACTAGCAAGGAATCGTCTTGTCAAGTTAGCATAAATCCGATTCTCCCCACGGTGGCTAATAGTAACAAGCATATGAAATCTCCTACAGCTCTTGAAGATATGAGTGCAATCCAGGATATATCAGCAGATCCTTCTTCTATGAGTGTAAAACCGAACTGGTCCACGGTGGCTCACCCTAAATTTGCCATTTCTATTACTGATGATACGTGTATGGCTGGTAATCCTGCAGGTCTCCACGATCTCCCACCTGTCAAAATCACCCACAACAATTCTAAACAAAAGGAACCTGCTATTCATCCAAGAAACCATGCCTCAGAAGCTAAATTTGATATCTCTAAGCTTAAGGATGTGGATCGCATGCATATCTTAGACCGAGGTAAGAATCGGTCGAAATCCTTCTCTATCAAACATTAGTTATGCGGCTTCTTTCTTGGAATGTCAGAGGCATGAATAGTAAGCCTAAACTCTTGGCTGTGAAAAAAAGATTCTTAATTCCAAATGTAGTATTGCGGTGCTTTGTGAGACTAAAATAAGAGATCCAAATCACAAGCGTGCCAAGGATGTATCTGGCCGTCCTCTAATGTCATCATCAACTATATAGTTCTTGGAGGGGCAGAATTTGGATTCTATCGGATCCTAATGAGTACACTATCTCCCTCATATCGGAAGTGCTCAGTTTATTCATGTCAAGTGCACGAATTTGAAGAATGGCGAATCTAGCTACCTGACTGCTATCTATGGTTCCAATATTGTTTATGAAAGAAGAGAGCTTTGGAAGGACCTTCAATATCTATCTCAATCTATTCTAGATCCTTGGATTATTTGGGTGATTTCAATTCTATCAGACATCCTATGGAGAAAAAGGGAGGGAGATCTGTTCCACCCTCTCAACTGGTCGATTTAATCATTTTATTACTACCGCTGCTCTTCTAGATTTACCTCATACTGGCACCCCCTATCCTGGAATAACATGAAGAAAGGCCCTCAAAGAATCTCGGCTCGCCTTGACCGAGTCCTTGTTAATTCTTCTTGGTGAATACTTATGAAAATTCGGTGGTTAAGTATGATAACATGCTGGTTTCTGATCACTCTCTACTGCTTGTCACTTTCCACTCGGCCCTCAGGTTCCTCACAATAGACCGAGGCCCTTTAAATTTTTCAATATGTGGACTCTTCACCCTAATTTCAAAGGTATTGTGCAAAGTGCTTGGAGCACTCATGTTCATGGATCTCTCCTGTTCCAAGTCTGCAAAAAGCTTCGCAGTGTCAAATCGGCTTTGAGAGATTGGAATAAAAAGGATTTTGGGGAAGTCCAGAATGCTACCTCTACTACTCGGCTGCTCTTGTTGATGTTCAACATCTTCTTGCTGATAATCCATCTGACAACCTTCTTCAAGATCGGGAAAATACTTGCAGAGGTGAGTATCTTAAAGCTTTGGAAACTGAAGAGATGTTTGCTAAACAAAAGTCTAAACAACAGTGGCTGTCTCTTGGCGACTCCAACACCAAGTTTTCTACGCTGCCATCAAAGCCAGAAGGATTCACAATTCTATTAAGCAGTGCAAGGCCTCGGATGGGACCATTCTCACAACTGATACTGATATTAGGGCGCATGCTGTCGCCTTCTATGAGAATCTTCTAAACAAGAAGCTAGATAGAACTGATCCTTATGTTCATATGGAAACTACTCTTAATGCTGGGGATATTGCTATGTTGATGAAACCTTTTACTATGGAGGATGTTCGTAAAGTGATTCACAGTTCTCCCAAAGACAAAAGTCCTGGTCCGGATGGGTTTTACTGCTGAATTCTTTACTACCTGCTGGGACATTGTTGGTGACCTTGTTTCCAAAGCCGTGTTGTCTTTCTTTGAGGAGGGGCATTGGGAGAACCAGATCAACTCCACATTCATTGCTCTTGTGCCTAAGACGGATAATGCTGTCTCTCTAGATCAATTCCGGCCTATTTCTCTTTGTAACTTTATTTACAAAGTTATCACCAAATTGATGGCTGACCGCATCAAGCTTGTTCTACCATCCATTATCAGTCATCACCAATCCGCCTTCATTCCTGGCCGGAAAATTCAAAGTAACATCATGCTGGCAAATGACTTGGCTAAAGACTTGCATTCTAAGCATAAAGGTAATCGTATTTGTCTTAAGGCTGATCTCTGTAAGGCTTTTGACTCGGTATCCTGGGACTTTCTCTACTACATGTTGAGCCAAATGCGATTTCCTTCTGTTTGGATCAGCTGGATCCAGCGATGCTTAGAATCTTGTAAATTTTCGGTTCTTGTGAATGGCAGTCCTGAAGGTTTCTTCAAAAGCTCTAATGGCCTTCGTCAAGGAGATCCTCTTTCTCCTTATCTTTTTACCATTGTTATGGAAGGATTCACTCGTCTTATCGAAGCAGCCACTCAACTTAAACATATTAAAGTTCCTACTGCGGGAGATCTTGCGATATCTCATTTTGTGTTTGCTGATGACCTGATTATCTTCTTCAAGGATGATGTTAATTCTGCTATGGTTATTAAAGAACTCCTTCAGAAATTCTACCATTATTCCGGGCTCCAGCTTAACACCGCTAAAAGCAGACTCTACATAGGCGGTAATGTGAAGCACAAACAGGCTATCTCTGACATCCTCAACATTCCTATTGGCCAGCTTCCCACTGCTTATTTGGGGTTGCCATTGCTTAGTACTTCTCTAAAGAAAAGCCATTGCCAACCAATCCTGGACAAGATCAAGCAGAAAATTGAGTCTTGGAAAACCAACTTCCTCTCTAGAGCGGGCAGATTGGAGCTCATCAAAACTGTCCTGTCTTCCTACTCCATCTACTGGTCAGTCTCTTTTTTACTCCCTTCTACTGTGATCAAAGATGTTGAGCGCCTCCTCTGTGACTTCTACTGGCAAGGAAATAGTTCTCAAAAAACTATTCATATGGTTAAATGGAAAGACATTTGTAGGCCGAAGAATGAAGGTGGCTTGGGCATCCGGACTATGACTGATTGGAATTTAGCTTGTGCTACCAAAAACCTTTGGGACATCCTGCAAAACAAAGAATCACTGTGGGTCAGATGGGTTCATGGAAAATACCTCAAGAAGCATTCCATATGGAACATTAAAGTTAAATCCTACTTTTCTTCGGCCTGGAAGGCTATTCTCAAGCAGCGAGATTGGCTTCTTCAACATATCTCTTTCCAGGTTGGTGTTGATAGCCAACTTAACTTTCTTTATGACCCTTGGATCCATGGTAAAAGCATAAATACGTTGATGGGGGATCGGCTTAGACAAGATTTGGGTCTTAGTAGAGACACTCTTGTTTCTCATTTTATTCATAATAATCAGTGGCAGCTCCCGCCTCCTACTTCTACTGAGATGTTTGATCTCTTCCCTTTGATTCGCACTATCACTTTACACCGACAAGATGCCATCATTTGGAATCACGGTCAGCCCAGTATTTCTGTATTTTGAATCATATTAGGCAGCATAACCAAAAAGTTGGCTGGGCTGACTGGATCTGAAAAGCCCTTCTGTTCAGCGGTTTTCTTTAACTTCATGGCAGGCTATTATGCACAAACTCCCGACTCACATAATATGAGAAAAAGGGGTTTCCAGATTCCCAGTCGCTGCATCCTTTGCTGCAGTTCGGAAGAAAGTGAAGCCCATCTTTTCTTTCAATGCCAATTTTCTATTACTGTTTGGAGCGAGATCTTGAAAAGGCTAAATATTCACAGAACGCCTCGTCCAAACATTCTCCAGGAGATTCACTCACTCCGCGGCAGTTTCTCTCTAGATGGGTTCGCCACTATATTAGCTAGATCATTGTTTCGAGCTACTATATGGTGGATATGGAGAGAAAGATGTAAAAGAACTTTTGATGATGTCTGCACTTCTGCCATCCATATCTCTCTTTTAATTATGCAAGATGTTCAGAGCGCCATGGAAGCTTATCCTCTTACTCGCCCTATATCGGGTCGGTCTAAATCACTGTGTAAAAGATATCTTCACAATAAACCAACCAGTGTAGTCATCGACCTGTGATGTCACATTGGGTTTTCGTTGGGATCTCCTAGTCCCTTCTTTACTTTTCTAAGTTGAGTCTTCCTTCCTGGATAAACTCAACCTTCTTCTGTACTTGAATCTTTTATCATTAATTTATTCATTCCATTGGTTGACCGACCAAAAAAAAAGTATTCCTGCTTCCTTCTATTTCTTCTTCAATAAGTTGGCAATCCAAAGGATTTCTTTGCAATTGAGATTGAGTAGCCGCAAGATTTCTCTTTTTTTTCCTAACCATATCATGCACATTTCCAAATTCTTCATTGTTCCATTTTCTCAACGCCTTTTGACCTCTTAAGCTTCTGACAAAGGATAAAGGTAGGTGACCCCTGAAATTGTACCTGCCAAGCTTTTCTAACACTTCAAGGAAATTATGATGCTTAGTCCAAATGTCAAAGAATTTAAAGGTTTCCTCCCAGTAGAAGCTTCACTAGAAGAATGGGCAACCAACATGGAGTGATCCGAGAAATAAGTAGCAGAGTAATCCACATAAGCTTCAGGGTAATAGATAACCACTGGTCATTAATTAAACACCTATCTAGTCTAGCCATGATTCTTCTATCTCCCATAGAACAGTTCGACCATGACAAAATATTCCCTATTGCTTTCATATCCAAAATGCCAGCCTTATGAATCATTGAGTCAAAGGAATTAAGCATATGATGGGGACTGGATTCCCCCCCACTTTTTCGGAAGCATGGCGGACACAGTTGAAGTCTCCCATTAAAATCCACGGAGCATTATGAGTGAAGGCAGCAGAGTGATTATGATATTATTCCACAGCATCTCTCTTTCATGGAAAGGTTGGAAGCATAGATAGCAGAAAGGAAAAAAGTCTGACCAGAATCCAGCTTTGTGCCACTCAGATGAATAATTTGATCAGTAATTTGAATAACATGAAAGGAGATTTTCTTGTCATTCCAGAGAACCCAGATTCTACTCTAGAGCAATTGCTGTTGTGAACTAAGCTAGCATCAGCCCAGATTTGCGCTTACAAGTATCCACATTACTATCCTTGATCTTGGTTTCTAGCAAAATAGCAATATCACATTGCATAGAATAGATAATTTCCTCAATTCCCCTATTTTAGAATTCTTGTTTATTCCTCTTACATTCCAACTGATAATCTCATATCAAAAAGTATTAAGATGGGCCCGGTTCCTCGTTTCCTTTGGCTTATTCTGGTGGCGTGAGATGGCATCCCATGTCCCATTTTCCTCTTTCTTTCCATTTCATCACCACATTTAATGTGGTGAATTTTCTAGTATTTGTTCCCACGCTATCAGGAGAGAGAGCAACAGATTCCTTACCTTTCGCTTCGCTGGCCAGGGAGATGAATCATTTGATTCGCCAGACCTGCCTATGGTTATGCTTAGCTTGCATGGGGGCGGTAAGATGACCTCCTTCCCTTTAAAACCACTTACTTCTTTCTCACCTTGATACGTATCCAGAGCATATGCTGGCGCTTCTTTCTCCGAAGAATCCATTGCCTTCTGTTGCATGCTTTCCTTAACTTGCGCGGCCTCCTTTGTTATTGTGTCACCTACCTTCTCTCCAACGTGAAGGTCCAGAATACACGTATCCTTGGATTGCAATCCTTCCATGCTTGGAGTCTTACCCGAAGTAGCCTCAGCCTGCACATTATTCGCATGCACGATAATTCCATCCTCTTCTATAGGGTTATCAATTTCTTCAACGTCACTTTGTAAATTGGCAAGTATGGAGAACTGATTATTGTTTAGATTTGAATTTTCCCCAAGTTTGGGTTGATGGAGGTACCATGACATCATCTTTTCTTCTGTAAATTTCCTATGACCGTGCTAGCTTGTTGGGGTGATTTTTCATTGTCCCTGAAAGTGACCAAATGTACCACATGTTGCACATCTTCTTGGCTTCCAAGAAAAGAGATGTTAAGTGAATGCAGAGTACCATCTAGTTCTTTGTAGGTAACAGATGAAGGTAGCTCAACTTCCGAGGAGACCATAACACAGGCTCTGGCATACGATAATCTCTTCCGTTCAGCAGTTAATCTATCCATGAATAGAGGTTCTCCCACTGTGCTACACAACTTCGATATGAATTTCTTCGACCACAAGTGAATCGGAAGACCATGAATAGTGACCCAAACAGGGATGTTTTTTAGACTTTCAAGTTCCATGCGAACGTCTTTGGCCCATCTTCTTAATATCATGGGATGCCCTCTAATAGACCAAAAATTCTCCAAGATACGGGTAACATCTTCCTCGCTGTCCAGTTTGCATAAGAAAAACCATTTTCCAGAAGATGCAAATCGAAACCAACTACTCCCCACCTGTTCTTGATGAAAGACGAAAGAGGCATAAATGATGTTTTAAGATCAACCACATACCCCAATGGTCCGGTCCCAAGCTCCTTTCAATTCTTCCAAGTCCTCAACATCACAGACCGCAACAAGCTTGTCCTCAATACTTGCAGGAATAATGTATGATAACGAGTGAGAAGAGTCACTCGATGTTGGAGCAGCAAAAAGGCTGGCCCAAGTCTCGGAGCAGTGGACACTCCAATAGGATTCCGGGAGCGTGACCTGCGCGGTGCTCTAGAAGACGAACGTCCTCTTCCTTCCCTTTGACCGAGGTCGCCTCTTCCCATTCTTTCTTGAACCAAAGCTGCCGAGCGAGCCTTCAAAGGAGATACTGCGGAGTCTCTCGAGGGAACCAAGCTCTGCAGCCTGACGTGGGAGACGCCATACCGCAATCATTACCTGCAACAACCCTCAACTTTGAAGCCTCCTTGGACACGAACACGCC
This sequence comes from Colocasia esculenta, assembly GCA_014218235.1. Lineage (NCBI taxonomy): Eukaryota > Viridiplantae > Streptophyta > Magnoliopsida > Alismatales > Araceae > Colocasia > Colocasia esculenta. Next base: position 872,174 of record CM024759.1, on the reverse strand, counting down.
CTCATCAGCACAGCAGTCGCAGATGGCATCACGAGGCGCCCACACCCGCTCACAAGACCGCCCACACCCGCAAAAGAACGGCGGCTGCTCACGGCCCAGGGCACTTCCCTCTCAAGACTGGAAGAGGATATGGTAGACCCCGGTCGGTGGGGATCCTTCCGGTGGTAGCTCTCAAGAGATGATCCCAAGAGCCCGAGATCCTCCTGCAGCACGGGAGGGAAGCTCCGCCCACCGCCAAGGGGCGGGGGGGAGCCCCAGGCACGAAACTCACCAACACTCCCTTTCCCCAGAGCTTCTCTCTCTAGAATCGCCTAGAGAGAGAAAGCACCAGAAGGGAACCTTCACGAGGAAGCTTAGTTTGCATGAAGGTTGATTTGAAGAAAGCCTTTGATTCTGTGCAGCGTAGTTTCATCCTTACTATCTTGCAGAAGATGGGGTTCCCTGAGCAGTGGATCCAATGGATTGAGGTCCTCACAAATTCGGCTTCCTTCTCAGTTCTGTTAAATGGAAGCCCCATTGGTTTCTTTCAATCTTCTAATGGTATTCGTCAGGAGATCCTTTATCTCCTTATTTGTTCTGTGTGGCAATGGAGGGTCTTTCTATTATGAAACCAGAAATTGAGAGAAAAGATGTTGCATGTTCCACTTTTGGTGATACAAAGTTGTTCATTTAATTTTTACTGATGACTTGCTGATTTTTATCAAGCCTACCATCTCCTCAGCTACATGTCTATCTAGCATCCTTGAGGCGTTCCACAGTTATTCGGGTTTGCAGTTAAACCTGATAAGAGTAGGGTCTTCATTGGTGCAAAGGTGTAGCATAAGTCCCTCTTCTCCATGCGCTGAAAGTTCAAGAAAGTTCCCTGCCGACCACTTACTGGGGTCTGCCTTTTTTCTCCACCCGGCTTACTAGTCTTCATTGTAGTCCAATCATCCAAAAAATTCTAGGCGAATTGCTTCATGGAAATCTTGATTCCTCTCTAAAGCTGGCCGTCTTGAATTGATTCGCTCGGTTCTGAACTCCTATGCTCTTTATTGGGCTGTTGCTTTCTCCTCCCTAAGAGATTGATTAGGGACGTTGAGAGACTATGAGGAATTTCTTTGGCATGCTTCAGGTGACTATAAGCCCTTTCATCTTGTGAAATGGGATAAAATTTGCAGGCCGAAGAAGAGGGGGGGCCTGGGTCTTAGGCGTCTGGCATTCTGGAATATTACTGCAATAACTATGCAGTTTGGAGATTCTTGCTAATCATGATACTTTGTGGAATCAATGGGTGAGGAATAGATTTCTTAAGAAAGCTTACATCTGGTCTGTTCAGGCTCATTCTTATCACTCTCAAGCTTGGAAAGGTATGTTACAGGCTAGAGACTGGATAAGATCTCATGTGAATTTCAGAATTGGAAATGGAAATTCTACAAATCTTTGGGATGACCCGTGGATTGATGGGGACTCAATTCACTCTTTGGGCGGTCAATATATTAGATCTTTGATTGGGCTCCCTCTGAATGCCACGGTTAGCTTCTTCATTAAGGATGGACAATGGCACCTCCCTCCTCCCCCACCTCTACCGAAATTTTAGATCTTTGGCTCGAATCTCAGAATTCCCATCTCTGCTGATTGTGAAGACGCATTGTCTGGAAGCATAATAATGGTACATCAGCAATAAGCACATTTTATGACTTGAGGAGAAACATCTACCTAAAGTTCCTTAGTTCAACATTGTCTGGAAGAGGACTACAAGTCAGAACAATCGCTTTTTGCATGGCAGGTTTTGAGGGGTATTTCTTCTTTTGACACTCTTCAAATACGAGATCTGCAAGGACCAAATATATGTGTCTTATGTCATTGCCAAGGTGAGGATATTAATCATCTTTTCTTCTCGTGCAATTATAGCTCTTGGATTTGGATGCAGCTCTTGCACAGATTGAATATCCATCGAACACCAAAAGATTCAGTTACTCATGAAAGTGAAAGTCTGATCAGCTTTTTCAGTTACTCATAGAAGTTGGCAAGAGTTCTTTCAATATCTTTGATCATGGCAGCAGGCAGAATGAAGGAAATAGACCAATAGATAGAGTAAGAAGCCAGACATTTAATTAGTTCCAAGCGGCCAGCCCGAGAAAGATGACAAGTCTTCCAAGATTCTATTCTCCTTTTGATCTTCTCCAAAATCGGTTGATAGTGGGTTTTTCTTCAAGGACTACTAACAAGGGAAGACCAAGGTAAGTAGATGGAAGCTTACCTTTAGGGATTTGGAGAACAGATTGGATTCACTCTTGTTCTTAACATGACCCCCCAAATAAATCCTACTCTATTGGAGTTAGCTTGAGACCAGAGTAGGTATAAAACTCTTCCATCAGATTTTTGATAATAATAGCCGAGTTGACATCATCATTGAAGAAGATAATAAGGTCATCTGCAAAGACAAATGAGAGATGGAAAGAGAACCCGCAGAAGGGACTTTGATAATCTTTTGCAGCACATCGTCCTCCATGAGACAAGTGAACCCTTCCATGACAATGGTGAAGAGATAAGGGGACAATGGATCACCTTGCCTGATACCATTGGTACTATGAAAGAAGCCTTCAGGGCTGCCATTTACAAGAATAGAGAAACGAGTTGATTCCATACAGCAGCGAATCTAGGCAATCCAAGGAGAGGGAAACTTCATCTTCTTCATCATATAGTAGATAAAATTCCAAGAAACAGAATCAAAGGCTTTCCATAGATCAGCCTTTAAACAGACCCTAGTTTGGCTTTTTATGCTTAGAGTGGAGATCCCTTGCCAGATCATTCGCAAGGAGAATGTTACTTTGAATACTCCTACCTCGAATGAAGGCAGCTTGATGAGGACTGATTTGTAGGGAGAACATGTTGTATACGATTAGCCAAAGCTTAGTGATCACCTTATAAATGAAGTTATACAGAGGATGTGGGCCGAAATTGATCAAGAGACTCTGCATTTGGTTGCTTAGGAACAAGAGCAATAAAGTTGAGTTAATCTGCTTCTCCCAGGATCCCTCTTGAAAGAAAGATAAGACAGCTTTAGAGACCAAATCACCAACAATATCCAAGTATTAATGAAAAACTCAGCGGTGACCATCAGGGCATGGGCTTTTGTCTCTGGGAGAGTTTTTTTTTTTTGGTCGGTCAACCAAAGAGAATCCGTCTCTGGGAGAGTTGAGAACCACTTGACGAACATCCTCAAGAGTGAAAGGACGAAGGAGAAATTAATATCCTCATCACTAAGAGTAGCCCGAGCCTTGAAAGTAGGCAATATGGCATTGTGCTCTTTATTCAAAAGGGACTGGAAGAAGGATAAGGCATGAGCACGAATAGCTTCATCATCATGGAGACTTCACCTTCAGAATTTTTGCAGCTTTGATAGAATTGTGGATACGACGAGCCTTGATAGCCGCATAGAAAAATTGTGTATTAGAATCCCCCAGAGACAACCATTGCTGCTTGGATTTCTGTTTAGCATACATCTCTTCCTTACTAAGAGCCAGAAGATAGGCAGTACGACAGTGCTTCTCCTTCTCTTGAATGTCAGTATTATCTGGATCACCATCCAGAAGAGTTTGAATTTGAATAAGATCAGCTCTGGCATTGGAAGAATTAGACTGAACATTACCGAAAACCTACTTTTCCAGTTCCGCAAGGCACACTTAACAACTCTTGAGCTTCTACACAATTGATAGAGGAGTGAGCCAGAGACCTTTGTGTTCCAAGCTTCAAGCACAATAGTGTGAAAATCAGGATGAGTAGTCCACATATTGAAAAATTTGAACAGCTTTGGCTGGAAGGACGAATGCTCTCAGAAATTTAATCAGCAAGAGAGAGTGATCAGAAACGACCATATTTTCATAAGAGAGATACCCATCTTCATACAAATTCATCCACAAAGAGTTAACCAAGACCAGGTCCAGACGGGCAGAAATGCGTTGGTTCCCATTTTCCTGTTGCACCAAGACATAGAATTCCCAGTATGAGGCAAATCAAGCAGCTTTGCATAGTGAATTAAAGTATGAAAGTCTTGCAAGTGGCTAGAAGAATGTTCGGCCACCAATTTTCTCATGAGGGAAACGAACTGTGTTAAGGTCCCCCAGAATAATCCAAGGTTGAGTAATAGAATTTGAGAGTTGCATAAGGTCCTCCCATAACTGTCTTCTCTCAGCAACCAGATTAGAACCATAAACAGCAGTTAAGATGAATTTATCCTTAGCATCCTTCCTCGAGCATTGGACATGAATGTACTGAGCACTTTCAGCAAGAAAGACACAGTGAACCAATCTTGGTTCCAGATGATCCAGATTCTACCTCTCCAAGAGCTACTGTAATTATAATAGCATTGAACTTGGGCCCAAAACAGCTTTGCACTTTGTCACAGTTAGACTCCTTAATCTTGGTTTCACAGAGGATCGCAAATCAAATTTTAAGTCATAAGCTCCTCTTAACAGCCAACATCTTGGACTTGTTATTTATTCCTCTCACATTCAGGAGATAATATGCATATTACTGTTTAGATGAAGTGCCCCTTGGCCTCACCAATTGGCGGCCAATTTTACTAGTCCTGTCCACATCTTTAAGCTTTGAGATATCGAACCCAGCATCTTTAGCTGCTATGATTGCCTCAATCTTTTCTTTGTGAGAGGTGGAGTCATTGCACTGCATTGCACCATTATTAGGTTCCGGATTTAACTAATAGAATTGCTATTAGTCACCGTGGACCTCAAATCATTACCCGGATTTATGCTAGGACCAACTGGAGTACCAGCCACCGTAGGCTTCAGATAGTTGATTAGTAAAAGTATCACAAATAGTGGAAACCTGGTTTACGTAAAGAAGGTTAGTGTTACCTTCACCACGTCCATCCAAGGAAAGAGAATTTCTAGAAGTAGCAAAGATTTTATTTCCTTCCGTCAGCTGAGTAATCTTTCCACTTTGGAAATAGTGGAACCCGGTTTACGTCAAAAGGCCTTGAGTTACCTTCTGCCACCGTGGGATCCAAGGCAAGAATAATCTGAGTATCTCAGGGATAGCAGTAATCTTTTACCTTTAGCCAGCTCCTTGGTAGTCATATAAGATTCTTCAGAATGTGAGCAGCATAACCGGATCTTGATTAGGCATGCAAGATATGGAAGACTGCATATCAGAATTATTGCCTTGCCTAGTGAACGTGGTTTCCATGCATGCAACCATAGTGTCCGTAACAGATCTTCCTACATGTAAGAGAGCCACCGGGTTAGGCAAGATTTATGGTGATCGGGTTAGGCAAGATTTGGGTGCCCCCATGGATATCAATGTCTCTAACTTTATGCACAATGGTAATTGGAGACTTCCTCACCCCACTTCTGGTGATATGATTGGTCTCTGGCAGCAAATTGAAACTATCCCTATCAACAATAATGGGATGATGATATTAAGTGGAACCATGACAAAGGTAAATTTACTGCAACTTCTGCTTGGAATCATATCAGAAATAAACAATCAACTTGGCCACATTATAACTGGGTCTGGGACCCGCCCATGTTCTCCAAAGCACTCTTTATGCATCTGGCAGGCTATTTACCATAAGCTTCCTACCATTGACAATCTCCAAGGAAAAGGTTTTTCATTTGCTAATAGATGTTACTTGTGCAATTGTCAAATGAAACGTTGATCACCTCTATTTTGCTTGTCCCTATACTCAATGGATTTGCATGAAATTCTCAAGAGATTTGACTTCAGCAGAGCTCCTTTCCTAACATCCAGGCTGAGATTCAGGCTTTAGTCCACTCTTTCCCCAGTAAGGGTATTCTTACTATGATGAAGGTTGTGTTCATGTACTGTTTGGTGGATATGGAGGGAAAGATGCTTACGCACTTAAAAATGCATCTGCTAGGAAACTGAAAGCCTCTCTTTCTCAAGTTATTATAGTGGGAAGTTATGCAAGATAGCTCTGGGGAACTTGGGCGACCAAGCCTGGTGGGACTTCTATGGTCTCCATGGTCTTCCTCCGGCATCCGGTCAAATGGGAAGACTGCTGATCTTCTCATTCCTTCGGGTGCTTCGTCCAATTCATTACAGAGTGATCATCCTCCCCTCATGTGGTTTCAAGGGGGCGTTCGCATTCAAGAGAAGAGGTAGGTCTTCTTCATCAGCTCCGATCTCATCTACACCAGTGGCTTGGAGTTCTCTCTTCAAGTCGCCTGCAGCAAATCAGTCTTTGGAGCTCCCTTTCATCCAACCAGAGGTTAATAATGGGATCAAGGTTGCTGTTTGCGAAGTCAAGATTCTCATGACCTTATTCCGTCTTGGTCTAGATCTTTTGTAGGCTATGTTATCGGATTAAAAACGACATTTACCATTACAAGCTTTCATTAGATCTCGGTGGGGAATCTCTGGTTTTGAATTGCATGTTTTGGAGAATGGATTCTTCATCTGTAAGTTGATTTAGAGGAAGATTTGAACCGAGTCTTGGAGGGATTCTGGAGCATTGAGGTCATCCGATGATCTTGAGGAAATGGTCTCCTGAGGTCCGCATGGAGCTGGATAGTCTGAAAGCATACCTCTTTGGGTCGCTTTCCATGGATTACCTTTGCATCTCTGGACTAAGGAATTCATTGCTAAACTGCAAGTACTCTTGGTCAGCCTCTTTATCTTGACAAGATGACAGCAGAGATGAAACGTTGTCTTATGCTCGAGCTTGTATAGAAATCAGTTCAGATGTTCAATTGCCAGAGTTTGTTCCTACAAGGTTGGATGGCGCATTAAAAGAATCAGATATCTTTTCAATGGCGCCCCCGTCCGTGTTCTGCATGTTCTTCCTTCGGTCATGGGGATGGTTGCTTGCCCCTTTGGACAAGGCCAATGCTAGAGTGGACAAGGTCTTCAGAGTGAAAACTTCATCCTTGAAAGCTGCAGCACCGGTTCCCACTGGAATTCTTTTCAGGTGCTGTGCGATGAAGAAGAGGATCCGCAGCTAGTCTTCAAGTTCATTGCTAATGTGGTCACTTCGACACGACCGGGGGGTGAAAGTGACGTGTGCGAACTGAGGAAATCTGATTTGGATTCCCGGATGGGTTGGGCATTGAAATGACAGATCTAAAAAAAAACCTAACTCTAAAGTGTCAAAACACACAACCGGGGTCCAAAATCCCAAATAGGGATCTGATCGCGTGCTGTTGCTCCGACACGACAGGGTGGGTGAAAGTGACGTGTGCGAACTGACGGAATCCGATTTGGATTCCCGGATTGGGTTGGACGTTGAAATGACGGATTTAAAAAAAAACCTGAGTCTAATGGGTCAAAACTGCACCCGGGGGTGCAAAATTTCAAATAGGGATCTGATCGGCGTGCCGTTCACTCCGACACGACCGGGTGAGTGAAAGTGTGACGTGCGAACTGAAAATCTGATTGGATTCCCGATTGGGTTGGGCGTTGAAATGACGGATCTCTACAAAACCTAATCTAAAGTGTCAAAAACCAAACCCGGGGGTTCAAAATCCCAATAGGACTCATCGCGGTCGTCTGCTCCGACACGACAGGGTGGGTGAAAGTGACGTGTGCAAACTGACGGAATCCGATTTGGAATCCCAGATTGGGTTGGGTGTTGAAATGACGGATCTAAAGAAAAACCGGGTCTAAAGGGTCAAAACATACACCCGGGGGTCCAAACTCTTAATAGGATCTGATCGGCATGTTGTTTGCTCCGACACGACCAGGTGGTTTAAATTGACGTGTGCGAATTGACAGAATCCGATTTAGATTCCCGGATTGGGTTGGGCGTTGAAATGACGGATCTAAAAAAAACCCAAGCCTAAAGGGTCAAAACACACATCCCGGGGGTCAAAATCCCAAATAGGGATTTGATCGGTGCGTCATTCGCTCCGAACGACCGTGTGGTTAAAATGACGTGTGCGAACTGATGGAATCCGATTTGGATTCCCGGATTGGGTTGGGCGTTGAAATGACGGATCTAAAAAAAACCCAAGTCTAAAGGGTCAAAACACACATCCCGGGGTCCAAAATACCAAATAGGGATCTGATCGGCATGCCATTCGCTCCACATGACCAGGTGGGTTAAATTGACATGTGCGAACTGACGGAATCCGATTTGGATTCCCGGATTGGGTTGGGCGTTGAAATGACGGATCTAAAAAAAACCCGTCTAAAGGGTCAAAACATATAAACCCGGGGTCCAAAATAACAATAGGGATCTGATCGGCGTGCCGTTCACTCCGACATGACCGGTGGGTGAAACTAACGTGTGCGAACTGACGAAATCTGATTTGGATTCTCGATTGGGCTGGGCGTTGAAATGACGGATATAAAAAAAACCTAACTCTAAAGTGTCAAAACACACAACCCGGGGTCCAAAATCCCAAATAGGGATCTGATCGGCATGCCGTTTGCTCCGACACGACAGGGTGGGTGAAAGTGACGTGTGCGAACGACGGAATCCGATTTGGATTCCCGGATTGGGTTGGGCGTTGAAATGACGGATCTAAAAAAACCCGTCTAAAGTGTCAAAACATACAACCCGAGGGTCCCAAAATCTAAATAGGGATCTGATCGGCGTGTCGTTCACTCCGACATGACCGGGTTGGTTTAATTGACGTGTGTGAACTGACGGAATCCGATTTGGATTCTGGATTGGGTTGGGCGTTGAAATGATGGATCTAAAAAATAACCCAAGTTTAAAGGGTCAAAACACACAACCCGGGGTCCAAAACCCAAATAGGGATCTGATCGGCGTGTCGTTTGCTCCGACACGACCGGGTGGGTAAAATTGACGTGTGCGAACTGACGAAATCCGATTTAGCTTCCGGATTGGGTTGGGCGTTGAAATGACGGATTTAAAAAAACCTGAGTCTAAAGGGTCAAAACATGCAAGCCAGGGGATCACAATCTCAAAAAAGGATCTGATCGGCGTGTCGTTTACTCCGATATGACCGGGTGGATTAAATTGACGTGTGCGAACTGATGGAATCCGATTTGGATTCCCGGATTGGGTTGGGCGTTGAAATGACGGATCTAAAAAAAACCCAAGTCTAAAGCAAACGGGGGTCCAAAATAACAAATAGGGATCTGATCGGCGTGCCGTTCACTCCGACATGACCGGGTGGGTGAAACTAACGTGTGCGAACTGACGAAATCTGATTTGGATTCTCGGATTGGGCTGGGCGTTGAAATGACGGATATAAAAAAAACCTAACTCTAAAGTGTCAAAACACACAACCCGGGGGTCCAAAATCCCAAATAGGGATCTGATCGGCATGCCGTTTGCTCCGACACGACAGGGTGGGTGAAAGTGACGTGTGCGAACTGACGGAATCCGATTTGGATTCCCGGATTGGGTTGGGCGTTGAAATGACGGATCTAAAAAAAACCCAAGTCTAAAGGGTCAAAACATACAACCGAGGGTCCCAAAATCTTAAATAGGGATCTGATCGGCGTGTCGTTCACTCCGACATGACCGGGTGGGTTTAATTGACGTGTGTGAACTGACGGAATCCGATTTGGATTCCTGGATTGGGTTGGGCGTTGAAATGATGGATCTAAAAAATAACCCAAGTTTAAAGGGTCAAAACACACAACCCGGGGTCCAAAATCCCAAATAGGGATCTGATCGGCGTGTCGTTTGCTCCGACACGGCCGGGTGGGTAAAATTGACGTGTGCGAACTGACGAAATCCGATTTAGCTTCCCGGATTGGGTTGGGCGTTGAAACGACGGATCTAAAAAAAACCCAAGTCTAAAGGGTAAAACACAACCCGGGGGTCCAAAATACCAAATAGGGATCTGATCGGCGTGCCGTTTGCTCCGACACGTTAGGGTGGCTGAAAGTGACGAGTGCAAACTGACAGAATCCGATTTGGATTCCCGGATTGGGTTGGGCGTTGAAATGACGGATTTAAAAAAAAACCAGAGTCTAAAGGGTCAAAACATGCAACCCGGGGGTCCAAAATCTCAAATAGGGATATGATCAGCGTGCCGGTCACTTCGACACGACCGGGTGGGTGAAAGTGACGTGTGCGAACTGACGAAGTCTGATTTGGATTCCCAGATTGGGTTGGGCGTTGAAATGACGGATCTAAAAAAAAACCCGAGTCTAAAGGGTCAAAACATACAACCCGGGGGTCCAAACTCTTAAATAGGGATCTGATCGGCGTGATGTTCGCTCCGACATGACCAGGTGGGTTAAATTGACGTGTGCGAACTGACGAAATCCGATTTGGATTTCCGGATTGGGTTGGGCGTTGAAATGACGGATGTAAAAAAAAACCCAAGCCTAAAGGGTCAAAACACACATCCCGGGGGTCCAAAATCCCAAATAAGGATTTGATCGGTGTGTCGTTCGCTCCGACACGACCGTGTGGTTAAATTGACGTGTGCGAACTGATGGAATCCGATTTGGATTCCCGGATTGGGTTGGGCGTTGAAATGACGGATCTCAAAAAACCCAAGTCTAAAGGGTCAAAACACACATCCCGGGGGTCCAAAATACCAAATAGGGATCTGATCGGCATGCCGTTCGCTCCACATGATCGGGTGGGTGAAATTGACGTGTGCGAACTGACGGAATCCGATTTCGATTCCCGGATTGGGTTGGGCGTTGAAATGACGGATCTAAAAAAAATCAAACTCTAATGGGTCAAAACACACAACCCGGGTGTCCAATGTTCCAAATAGAGATATGATCTGCGTGCCATTTGCTCCAACAAGACCGAGTGGGTTAAATTGACGTGTGCGAACTAACGGAATTCGATTTGGATTCTCGGATTGGGTTGGGCATTGAAATGACGGATCTAAAAAAATCTGAGTCTAAAGGGTCAAAATATACAACCTGGGGGTCCAAAATCTTAAATAGGGATCTGATCAGAGTGCTGATAACTCCGACACGACCGGGTGGGTTAAATTGACGTGTGCGAACTGACGTAATCCAATTTGGATTCACGGATTGGGTTGGGCGTTGAAATGATGGATCTAAATAAAACCCAAGTCTAAAGGGTCAAAACACACAACCCGAGGATCCTAAATCCCAAATTGCGATCTGATGGGCATGTCGTTTGCTCCGACACAACAGGGTGTGTAAAAGTGACTTGTGTGAACTAACGGAATCCGATTTGGATTCCCGGATTGGGTTGGGCGTTGAAATGACGGATCTAAAAAAAAACCGAGTCTAAAGGGTCCAAACATACAAGCCGGGGGTTCAAAATCTTAAATAGGGATCTGATCGGCGTGTCGTTCGTTCCGACACGACCGGGTGGGTTAAATTGACGTGTGCGAACTGACGTAATCCAATTGGATTCACGGATTGGGTTGGGCGTTGAAATGATGGATCTAAATAAAACCCAAGTCTAAAGGGTCAAAACACACAACCCGAGGATCCTAAATCCCAAATTGCGATCTGATGGGCATGTCGTTTGCTCCGACACAACAGGGTGTGTAAAAGTGACTTGTGTGAACTAACGGAATCCGATTTGGATTCCCGGATTGGGTTGGGCGTTGAAATGACGGATCTAAAAAAAAACCCGAGTCTAAAGGGTCCAAACATACAAGCCGGGGGTTCAAAATCTTAAATAGGGATCTGATCGGCGTGTCGTTCGTTCCGACACGACCGGGTGGGATAAATTGACGTGTGCGAACTGACGGAATCAGATTTGGATTCCCGGATTGGGTTGGGCGTTGAAATGATGGATATAAAAAAAAACCCAAGTCTAAAGGGTCAAAACATACAACTCGGGGGTCCAAACTCCCAATAGGGATCTGATCGGCATGCCGTTCGCTCCAAGACGATCGGGTGGTGAAAGTGACGTGTGCGAACTGACGGAATCCAATTTGGATTTCCGGATTGGGTTGCGCGTTGAAACGACGGATCTAAAAAAAACCCAAGTCTAAAGGGTAAAACACAACCCGGGGTCCAAAATACCAAATAGGGATCTGATCGGCGTGCCGTTTGCTCCGACACGTTAGGGTGGCTGAAAGTGACGTGTGCAAACTGACAGAATCCGATTTGGATTCCCGGATTGGGTTGGGCGTTGAAATGACGGATTTAAAAAAAAACCAGAGTCTAAAGGGTCAAAACATGCAACCCGGGGGTCCAAAATCTCAAATAGGGATATGATCAGCGTGCCGGTCACTTCGACACGACCGGGTGGGTGAAAGTGACGTGTGCGAACTGAGGAAATCTGATTTGGATTCCCGGATTGGGTTGGGCATTGAAATGACAGATCTAAAAAAAACCTAACTCTAAAGTGTCAAAACACACAACCCGGGGGTCCAAAATCCCAAATAGGGATCTGATCGGCGTGCCGTTTGCTCCGACACGACAGGTGGGTGAAAGTGACGTGTGCGAACAGATTCTCTTACTTCGGAGGTTATGGTGGAGGAGCCATCCGCCTGGTCGGTTAATGCAGGTATATCTACTGGTGTGCATAACAGATTCTCGGCCTTGGAAGGTCATGGAGATATGGATGGTAACGATTCTACACCATCTTCTCTTGCTTTTTCTGATCGCATCATCCGCAGAAAAGATCCTGGTATTGATGGAAGGAGAGAAGATATCCCTGCTAGCAACTTACCATGCAAGAATCCTGCTTTGCATGGAAGTGGGGCCAGCGTCCAGCAACTTCCTCCTAATGCTGATTACTCTATTCTTAGCAGGAAGGAGATCTTGGACAGGAATTTTCATCAATCCATTGGAGGTGAGGTGTATGCTGGCAATTCTAATGTAGGAAATGCTTCTCGCAAGTCTATGCAGGATCTTCATTCAAGTAAAGAAAGCATTTCTAATGCCACGTATAGGGAACCGGGTTGCATGCATGCAACGTACTTGGAGCATGAAGGAGGCTCGAACCAGCCGCTGGCTAATAAAAAGGGAAAAGGGTTGAAGCTGCTACCAAAGGTCATGCTAAGGATAATGCCTCTAATATGGAGCACACTATGGATAAGATACAGGCTCGTATCAGATCTCTCTCCCAAAATTAGTTTTTTATGAAGATAGTTTCTTGGAATGTTCGGGGTCTTAATAAGAGAGGGAATAGATTAAGTGTTAAAAATCTAATTTCCCATGCTAAGGCGGATGTCTTTGTGTTGCTGGAAACTCATGTTCGTGAACCTAAGATGACTACTCGTCGACTGTTTATTGCACCTCATCTTAATATCCTGCATAATTATTCTGAGCACTTGGGAGGTAGAATCTGGGTGCTTTGGAGTGGGGCTTCTGTTCAGTTATCTCAAGTAAAAGTCACCTCTCAGATTATCCATATGGACGGTGTTGACTTGTCTTCTGGGAAGAATTTTCATTTGACAGCAGTTTATGGTTCGAATTTGTCTTACGAAAGGCAGACTCTTTGGAGGGATATTATAGACATCTCTACGCATATCTCCTTGCCTTGGCTTCTTATTGGTGATTTCAATTGCGTTCGGTTCCCTGAGGAAAAGGTTGGTGGTCGGTCTCTTACCACTGCTATGCTCCGAGACTTTAACACTTGCGTTGATGCTTCTTCTTTGCTGGATCTGAAATCCGTGGGAACATTTTTTCGTGGTGTAATAGATCTATGGGGACCAGGAGAATTGCTTGTCGCCTTGATAGAGCTCTCATTAATCAACATTGGCTGGATTGCTATCCGGATAGTTTTGGCGCTTATGGTGAACAAGTTCTGTCTGACCATGCGCATCTTACTGTTCTCAGTGAAGCAGCTATCCATACTAACCCTAAACCATTCAAGTTCTTCAACATGTGGGCTAAGCATGATGGGTTTTTCCCTACTGTCCAGAAGGCTTGGAATACTCAGTTCCGGGGTACTCCTATTTATATTCTGTGTAAGAAACTTCAAACTGTCAAGGGGGTCTTAAAGGAGTGGAATAGATCTGAGTTTGGAATCATTCATAGAAAGGTTTCTTATGCTGGGGATGTTCTTCGCAAGGCTCAAGAAGATTTATCTGCGGATCCTTTGAATGTGATTTGCATGGAGAAGGAGAGGCTAGCTCGTGATGACTATCTTGCTTGTCTTAGTATGGAGGGATCCTTTGCTCATCAAAGGCTAAACAACATTGGTTAACTCAATCTGATGATAGCACTAGCTTCTTCTATGCTAGTATAAAGGGGCGTAGAATGGTAAACTCTATAAGAAGTTGCAAGTTGCAGGATGGTAAAATCTCTAATGACATGCTGAAGGTTAAGGATCATGCTGTGGACTTCTACACTTCTCTTCTTAATCAGCATTCTCAGCATCTTTCCCCCAGCTTCTTACCCTCTCGGGTGCTCTCTGAAGAGGATCGCTCTACTATCATGACTCCTTTTACTTCTGAAGAGATTAAGGCTGTTGTGTTCAGTGCTCCGAAGAATAAAAGTCCTGGACCTGATGGTTTTCCAGCTGACTTTTACCAGTTATGTTGGAACATAGTGGGTGGTGATGTCTTAGATGCAGTCCATTACTTCTTTAATGGTGGGAGGTGGTTACGTCAGGTTAATCACACTTTCATTTCTCTCATTCCTAAGACTGATTCTGCTGATTCTTTTGATCAGTTCCGGCCGATCTCTTTGTGCAATTTTCTTTATAAGATTATCACCAAGTTGATTGCCAATCGCATGCAAGAGTTCATGCCTCACTTGATCAGCAAGCATCAATCTGCTTTTATTAAAGGAAGGAAAATTCAGGACAGTATGGCTTGGGCTGATCCCTTCCAAAAGAACTCACGAAACAAGTCTTCAATGTGCTTGATGAGACCTTTAGGGAGGAGGAATGCAGAAGACCAATAAATAGAATAAGTCTGAAGGACTGATCTTATTAGCTCCAATCTACCTGCCTTAGAGAGAAGCCTGTTCTTCCAAGAATTCAAGCGGCCTTTAATTTTCTCCAGTAATGGAGTACAATGGTTTTTCTTGAAAGATGAAGATATGAGAGGGAGACCAAGATAGGGAACCGGGAAGTCACCTTCCCCAACCTCCATAATAGCCAAGAAGCGATCTTTGTGTTTGATGTTACCACCCACAAACAGTTTGCTCTTTTGCTTGTTCAAATTAAGACCCGAACAATTAGAGAACTCTTGCAGAATTTTCATGATATTAGCAGCTGAATTCATGTCATTTTTGAAGAAGATGATGAGATCATCTGCAAACACAACATGGGATATGTGCATACTGCCCGCTGAAGGAACCAGAATATCACCTCTAGCTACTGCATCTTCCAGTAAACAAGTGAGACCTTCCATAGCAATGGTGAAAAGGTAAGGGGACAAAGGATCACCTTGGCGAACACCACTTCTACCATGAAAAAAACCAGCCGGGGATCCATTGAAGAGAATAGAGAATGTAGGATTTTCAATGCAACTTCTAATCCACATTATCCATTTGTCGGGAAATTTCATGACTTTCAACATGTGATATATGAACTCTCTGTTAAGCGAATCAAAAGCTTTTTTCAGATCTGCTTTAAAGCAAAGAATGTTACCTTTTGTCTTTGAGTGAAGATCTCTAACTAAGTCATTGGTAAGAAGAATGTTATCATGAATAAGTCTCCCTTTGATGAAAGCGGCCTGGTTATGGCTGATGAGCTTGTGGAGAACCAATTGCATTCTATTAGCCAAAATCTTGGATATGACTTTATAAATGAAGTTGCAAAGAGAGATAGGTCTATATTGATCAAAGTTATCAGCTCCCTCTACTTTAGGAATCAATGCAATAAAAGTACAATTCATCTGATTTAGAAGTCTTTTTTTTTGATGGGTAAACAAACTTTATATTGTAAAAGGATAGAATATACAAATAGCCATATCTACACAGGTTGTAGATTATGGCCGAAGATCCGAAGGGGGTTTAGTAGAATGCACCACCCCGTAAAGGATGGTGTTGTCACTCTACCAGACATCGCCCCAGTATGAGTACAAAAAGGACTGAGGAGATCATGACTACACAAGTCGTAGCCTATGATCTTATTAAACTGAAAATAGATGTGACCTTTATCCACGTCAGGTAACCCGCTGCTCTTCCAATCTGAAAGAAGAAATAAGAAAGAAGATCGATGCTTGGATATAACTGTTAGTGTCAAAACAATAATGTAAAAGCTAAGCATGTAGATATTCGAAAGATTGAACAACCAATAAACCAATGCTGCCTAAATCAAGGTGAAATTAAATCTTGTAAGCACCCCTTTCTCTCTCTTAGTGAAACCATTCTTCTGAATATGATGTTCCAAAATGCTTCTTGAGTCTGAAAGAATATCAATGAGAACACCAACGTTATCCTTCTTTTTGCTTTCAAAAATCCTTAAGCATCTTTCTCTCCAAATCCACCAAATGGTACATCTAAAAGCAATCTTGACCAAGCTAGTAAGAGCACTTTTTTGAGGAAAAGCATGCACTAAGGCCTGAATCTCAGCATGGATAGTATGATGAGGTTTTCTACTAAAGTCAAATCTCTTGAGAATTTCTTGCCAAATCCATTGAGTAAATGAGCATTGAAAGTAGAGGTGGTCAGTAGATTCATTGCTACATAAGCACAAGGAGCACATATTGGCAAGGGAATACCCTTTTCTTTGCAGGTTGTCAACAGTAGGCAATTTATTGAGGAGGGCCTGCCAGGTACAAAGAGAGTGCTTAGGAGAGGTTGGTCTATCCCAAACCCATCTGTAGTGCGGCCAAGGAGAGCATTTGTCCCTGATTTGATTCCAAGCTGAAGTTGCACTAAATTTCCCTTTATCATGAATCCACTTGACTTCATCAACACCACTGTGAATAGGGACGGAAGCAATCATATCCAGAGTAGTGGGGGTAGGTAGTTTCCATTGCCTATTATGAATGAATTCAGAAACTGTGATATATTGGGCGCCCCAAGATCTTGACGGATTCTATCTCCACAGATTTGAAAAATACTTTTACCATGGATCCAAGGATCGTACCACATGCTAGTGTTCCTGCCATCGGAGATAGTGTAAAATATGTGGTTAGCAATCCAATCCCGGGCTTTGAGAACCCCCTTCCAAGCGGCCGAATGGTATGTTCTGGATTTCGCTAGCCAAATATTAGTATTTGCCAGATACTTACTGTGAATCCATTTTATCCAAAGGCTTTCTTGGTTGCACATAACATCCCAAATCTGCTTGACCATACAAGCTTTATTCCAGTCATGTAACCTTCTCAAGGATAAACCTCCTTCCTCTTTCGGAGTGCAAATGTTCGACCAGCTAATCATGTGAATAGCTTTGCCATTACCATGGCCATTCCAGAAGAATTTACAAAGAAGCTTATCAATTTCCTGAATCAAGCCAGCGGGAAGAAGGAACGCATTGGACCAATAAATAGCATAAGACTGCAGAACAGACCGAATAAGCTCAAGTCTACCAGCCTTAGATAGAAATCTAGTTTTCCAACAATTCAATCTAATTTGCATTTTTTCAATAATGGGCTGACAATGGCTTTTCTTGATTCCCAGAGAGACAAGCGGCAGACCAAGATAAGGGCAAGGGAAGGAACCCTCATCCACATGTAAGCAATCAGTAATTCTTTGTTTATCCCTGATACTTGCACCCACATAAACTTTGCTCTTCTTGTGGTTGAGATGAAGACCAGAATTATCACCAAATTTCTCAAGAATGGTAGCAAGATGCTTCACAGAAGGATAGTCATTTTGCAAAAAGATAATGAGATCATCTGCAAAAATAGTGTGAGAAATGGATGTAGACCCTGCAGAAGGGACCCGAAGATGACCACTATGAACCGCCCTTTCCAACAAGGAAGTCAGACCCTCCATGGCAATGGTAAAAAGATAAGGAGAAAGTGGGTCTCCTTGTCTTATACCATTGCTACTATTGAAGAATCCCATGGGAGAGCCATTAAACAAGATGGAGAACTTAGGAGTCTCAAGGCAATTACGGATCCACTCAATATAAGTATTTGGAAAGTTCATTCGCTCCAACATATGATAGATGAAGGATCTGTTTACCGAATCAAAAGCCTTTCTCAAATCAGCCTTGAAAATGATTTTGTTACCTTTTCTAGTGGAATGCATGTCTTTGGCCATGTCATTAGCTAAAAGCACATTGTGATGAATGCTTCTCCCCTTAATGAAAGCAGCTTGATTTAAACTGATGATGTTACCCATAACTTTTTGCATTCTGTCAGCAATCACTTTAGATATAATCTTGTAAATAAAATTGCAAAGAGATATGGGTCTATAGCTTTCCATACTATCAGCCCCCTCTGATTTAGAAGTCTTCCCGAGTGAAAGAAATGCTTGACAGCCGAGATGACCTGCTCCCCCACAATATCCCAAGCACTTTGAAAGAACTCAGCTGTAAACCCATCAGGACCAGGACTCTTGTATTTTGGAGACTGAAAGACCACTTTGGTAATCTCATCATCCGAAATGTCATGAACCAGATGTTGAATTTCCATATCATCCAGAGTTGTTCTTGGGTTGATAAGAGAGCGATTCCAATCTTTTGAAGGCTGATTCACATGGTGAAATGGAAGGACATATGTAGACCCAAGAAAGAAGGAGGGTTGGGGCTCAGAAGACTCCATGACTGGAATAGAGCAGCTTCCATCAAACTTTTGTGGGACACATTGCAAAGAAGGAAGTCGATCTGGATTGAGTGGATTTATAACAAGTATCTTTTAAATCAGAATATTTGGCTAATTAAGTGTAAATCCTATTTTTCTAGTGCTTGGAAAGGTGTTCTTAAGGAGAGGGATTGGATACAACAACACATCACTTACAAAATTGCAGATGGTTCTCAATTCAATATGTGGTATGACCCTTGGATAGATGGGAAAAGTATTTTTCAGATATATGGCGATAGGATTAGACAAGATATGGGAGCTGACAGGTTGTGGCATATTGACAAATTCATTCACAATAATCATTGGGATTTGCCTTGTGCTACCTCTCATGATATGATCTCTCTTTGGCCAACTATCAGAAACATTCATATCCATGCAGGTTCCCAAGACTCCATCACCTGGAATCACAATGGAGGCAATTTCTCCATTGCTTCTGCTTGGAATGAAGTCCGATGTCACCAAAATGTTAGTCATTTATACAGGTGGATTTGGGGGCAACCTGCAGCTCAGAAGTTCAATATCTGCATTTGGCAAGCTTTGTTGTATAAACTACCCATGCAAGATCTCATGAAGACGAAGGGATTCAATGGCCAATCAATGTACTCTTTGCAAGATTAAAGAAGAGTCTCATGACCACCTCTTTTTTCAATGTGATTTCAGCAAGTGGATTTGGCAGCAAATCTTATGCAGGTTCGGCTATGCAAGACAACCAAAAGAAACTATGGAAAATGAAATACAAACGCTCACTCAAGGTCTTCCTCAACAAGCTTAACTTGGAAGATGGCTAATCTTACAATGAAGGCTGCGGTTTGGTGGATATGGAGAGAAAGATGTCTCAGAATTTTTGAAGATAAAGAACTACAAAAATGCAAGTGCTGATTAGGATTCTTCTGGACATTAAGCTTTGCATGGAGAATATTCAGATGACAGGCTGCTCTAGAAAGGAAAATGACACTCTAACTCGGTTCAATATCCTTAGACAATGAGCTATTTTGTTACATTTCCTTACTCATAGTCCACAGCTTGTGTGGTCATGAGGTGCTATTTTGGCCATCCTATTGTTGTGAGTGGTGGAGTGAGTCCATTCCACCTCTTTGAGGTGGGGTGCACTCTCCTACTCCTCAATAGGAGCCTTTGCCTATGTCTTATAAGACTATAGGCGTGTACATTATGATTTCCTTTTAATACATTATTACTTAGCAAAAAAAAAAAATTCAGGACAGTATTCTTCTTGCTAATGACCTTGTAAGGGATATTCATTCTAAACACCGGGGTAATCTTCTTTGTCTGAAAGTGGATCTCCGGAAGGCCTTTGATTCAGTTCATCGTGGTTTCATTCTTTTCATGCTCAGGAGTATGGGCTTCCCAAGCATGTGGGTTGACTGGATTGATATTCTCATAAACTCTCCAACCTTCTCCATCCTTCTCAATGGCAGTCCTAATGGTTTTTTCGGCTCTTCTAATGGCATTAGGCAAGGTGATCCTTTATCGCCATATTTATTCTGCACTGCCATGGAGGGACTCTCTATCATGATTGAGCAGAAAGTGGAGGAGGGGAGTTTACAGGTCCCTTCCTTTGGTAATGTGAAGGTCTCTCACTTGATGTTTGCTGATGATCTTCTCATTTTCATGAAGCCGAATATTAACTCTGCTAGATGCATTTCATCTATTTTACACTCCTTCTATGGTTACTCGGGGCTGCAATTAAATGTTGCTAAAAGTAAGATCTTTGTTGGTGAGAGGGTTCATCACAAAGGTCCCCTTCTTCAAGCTTTGCATGTCCAGGAAGGGAAGCTGCCTTCTACCTATCTGGGGCTGCCCTTGTACAGCTCTCGGTTGACAAATTCTCATTGCAATTCTATCCTTCAGAAAATAAAGAGCCGCATTGCTTCATGGAGGACGAGGTTCTTATCCAAGGCAGGCAGACTTGAGCTTATTAATTCTGTGCTGAATTCCTATGCTATCTATTGGGCGGTTGCCTTTATATTGCCTAAGAGGTTGATTAGTGAGGTGAATAGACTTTTGAGGAATTTCTTTTGGCATGCTTCCGGGGACTACAAACCCTTTCATCTCATCAAATGGGATTGGCTATGTCGCCCTAAGGATGAAGGAGGGCTGGGTATCAGAAGCATCCAAGACTGGAACTTTGCTGCCATCTCTATGCAACTCTGGAGAATTGTATCCAATCATGATAATCTTTGGGCTTCTTGGGCGAAAAGCAAATATCTCTCCAAAGAATCTATATGGAATGTTTGCAGCCGCTCTTATCACTCTATGGCTTGGAAGAGTATTTTACATGTCAGAGATTGGATGCGGCCTCATGTTATGTTCAAGGTTGGTAATGGTGAGTTGATCAGACTTTGGGCGGATCCTTGGATTGATGGGCATTTCATTCCGGGAGGTGATTATATCAGATATCTTCTTGGCCTTTCTCCTAATGCCACAGTTAGTTCCTTCATTCAAAATGGGAGATGGTGCCTTCCTACCCCCACTTCTATTGAAATGATGGACCTTTGGCCAAAGATTCTAAGCATCCCCATCCATGCAGATTCTGAAGATTCCATCATGTGGATTCATAATAATGGTAGGATCAGCTCTAGCCATATCTATGATCTGAAAAGAACCATTTATCCCAAGGTCCCTTGGTATCAAATTGTCTGGAAGCGACCTACTGCTCAAAAATACTCCTTGCATGCTTGGCAGTGTATGATGGGGAGGATTCCTTCTTTTGAGGTTCTTCAGAAATGTGGTATCCATGGTCCAAGTTTTTGTGTTTTGTGTACACAACATGATGAGCATCTTCACCATCTATTCTTTCAGTGCCCCTATAGTTCCTGGATCTGGACTCAACTCTTGCATAGGCTGGATATTCACAGACCGCCAAAGGATACTATTACTTCAGAATGTGAAAGTTTGATGAGTAGTTTTCATGGGGGAGGTGCGGGTACATCTGTGGCTTTTAACTCATTCCGTGTTGCTCTTTGGTGGATTTGGAAAGAACGTTGTTCCAGAGTTTTTGAGGATGTAAACCGGACCAAGGTCCATGTGCTTCTGTCCATTTTATCTGATGTCAGGCATATTACTGAACCTCATGTTCAGAAGCTCAAGTCTTCGGCTAGATCAAAGAGAATTTTCAGAAACTTCAATTTTTCTCAGTAAGTGATTTGTAGGGCTTCATCTACTTTCCTTCTCCTGTTGTACCCTCTTGGAGTTGCTGACTCCTCTATTTTCATAGCTATCGGCCTGTGATAGCATGATACATTCATGTAATTGATTTCTTCAAATCAATACAATTTCCGGTATTATATACCAAAAAAAAAAAGTGACGTGTGCGAACTGACGGAATCCGATTTGGATTCCCGGATTGGGTTGGACGTTGAAATGACGGATTTAAAAAAAAACCTGAGTCTAATGGGTCAAAACATGCAACCCGGGGGTGCAAAATTTCAAATAGGGATCTGATCGGCGTGCCGTTCACTCCGACACGACCGGGTGAGTGAAAGTGACGTGTGCGAACTGACGAAATCTGATTTGGATTCCCGGATTGGGTTGGGCGTTGAAATGACGGATCTAAAAAAAACCTAAGTCTAAAGTGTCAAAACACACAACCCGGGGGTTCAAAATCCCAAATAGGGATCTCATCGGCGTGTCGTCTGCTCCGACACGACAGGGTGGGTGAAAGTGACGTGTGCAAACTGACGGAATCCGATTTGGAATCCCAGATTGGGTTGGGTGTTGAAATGACGGATCTAAAGAAAAACCCGGGTCTAAAGGGTCAAAACATACAACCCGGGGGTCCAAACTCTTAAATAGGGATCTGATCGGCATGTTGTTTGCTCCGACACGACCAGGTGGTTTAAATTGACGTGTGCGAATTGACAGAATCCGATTTAGATTCCCGGATTGGGTTGGGCGTTGAAATGACGGATCTAAAAAAAACCCAAGCCTAAAGGGTCAAAACACACATCCCGGGGGTCCAAAATCCCAAATAGGGATTTGATCGGTGCGTCATTCGCTCCGACACGACCGTGTGGTTAAAATGACGTGTGCGAACTGATGGAATCCGATTTGGATTCCCGGATTGGGTTGGGCGTTGAAATGACGGATCTAAAAAAAACCCAAGTCTAAAGGGTCAAAACACACATCCCGGGGGTCCAAAATACCAAATAGGGATCTGATCGGCATGCCATTCGCTCCACATGACCAGGTGGGTTAAATTGACATGTGCGAACTGACGGAATCCGATTTGGATTCCCGGATTGGGTTGGGCGTTGAAATGACGGATCTAAAAAAAAACCCCGTCTAAAGGGTCAAAACATATAAACCGGGGGTCCAAAATAACAAATAGGGATCTGATCGGCGTGCCGTTCACTCCGACATGACCGGGTGGGTGAAACTAACGTGTGCGAACTGACGAAATCTGATTTGGATTCTCGGATTGGGCTGGGCGTTGAAATGATGGATATAAAAAAAACCTAACTCTAAAGTGTCAAAACACACAACCCGGGGGTCCAAAATCCCAAATAGGGATCTGATCGGCATGCCGTTTGCTCCGACACGACAGGGTGGGTGAAAGTGACGTGTGCGAACTGACGGAATCCGATTTGGATTCCCGGATTGGGTTGGGCGTTGAAATGACGGATCTAAAAAAAACCCGAGTCTAAAGTGTCAAAACATACAACCCGAGGGTCCCAAAATCTTAAATAGGGATCTGATCGGCGTGTCGTTCACTCCGACATGACCGGGTGGGTTTAATTGACGTGTGTGAACTGACGGAATCCGATTTGGATTCCTGGATTGGGTTGGGCGTTGAAATGATGGATCTAAAAAATAACCCAAGTTTAAAGGGTCAAAACACACAACCCGGGGTCCAAAATCCCAAATAGGGATCTGATCGGCGTGTCGTTTGCTCCGACACGACCGGGTGGGTAAAATTGACGTGTGCGAACTGACGAAATCCGATTTAGCTTCCCGGATTGGGTTGGGCGTTGAAATGACGGATTAAAAAAAACCTGAGTCTAAAGGGTCAAAACATGCAAGCCAGGGGATCACAATCTCAAAAAGGATCTGATCGGCGTGTCGTTTACTCCGATATGACCGGGTGGATTAAATTGACGTGTGCGAACTGATGGAATCCGATTTGGATTCCCGGATTGGGTTGGGCGTTGAAATGACGGATCTAAAAAAAACCCAAGTCTAAAGGGTCAAAACACACATCCCGGGGGTCCAAAATACCAATAGGGATTTGATCGGCATGCCGTTCGCTCCACATGACCGGGTGGGTTAATTGACGTGTGCGAACTGACGTAATCCAATTTGGATTCACGGATTGGGTTGGGCGTTGAAATGATGGATCTAAATAAAACCCAAGTCTAAAGGGTCAAAACACACAACCCGAGGATCCTAAATCCCAAATTGCGATCTGATGGGCATGTCGTTTGCTCCGACACAACAGGGTGTGTAAAAGTGACTTGTGTGAACTAACGGAATCCGATTTGGATTCCCGGATTGGGTTGGCGTTGAAATGACGGATCTAAAAAAAAACCCGAGTCTAAAGGGTCCAAACATACAAGCCGGGGGTTCAAAATCTTAAATAGGGATCTGATCGGCGTGTCGTTCGTTCCGACACGACCGGGTGGGATAAATTGACGTGTGCGAACTGACGGAATCAGATTTGATTCCCGGATTGGGTTGGGCGTTGAAATGATGGATATAAAAAAAACCCAAGTCTAAAGGTCAAAACATACAACTCGGGGGTCCAAACTCCCAAATAGGGATCTGATCGGCATGCCGTTCGCTCCAAGACGATCGGGTGGGTGAAAGTGACGTGTGCGAACTGACGGAATCCAATTTGGATTTCCGGATTGGGTTGCGCGTTGAAACGACGGATCTAAAAAAAACCCAAGTCTAAAGGGTAAAACACAACCCGGGGGTCCAAAATACCAAATAGGGATCTGATCGGCGTGCCGTTTGCTCCGACACGTTAGGGTGGCTGAAAGTGACGTGTGCAAACTGACAGAATCCGATTTGGATTCCCGGATTGGGTTGGGCGTTGAAATGACGGATTTAAAAAAAAACCAGAGTCTAAAGGGTCAAAACATGCAACCCGGGGGTCCAAAATCTCAAATAGGGATATGATCAGCGTGCCGGTCACTTCGACACGACCGGTGGGTGAAAGTGACGTGTGCGAACTGAGGAAATCTGATTTGGATTCCGGATTGGGTTGGCATTGAAATGACAGATCTAAAAAAAACCTAACTCTAAAGTGTCAAAACACACAACCCGGGGGTCCAAAATCCCAAATAGGGATCTGATCGGCGTGCCGTTTGCTCCGACACGACAGGGTGGGTGAAAGTGACGTGTGCGAACAGATTCTCTTACTTCGGAGGTTATGGTGGAGGAGCCATCCGCCTGGTCGGTTAATGCAGGTATATCTACTGGTGTGCATAACAGATTCTCGGCCTTGGAAGGTCATGGAGATATGGATGGTAACGATTCTACACCATCTTCTCTTGCTTTTTCTGATCGCATCATCCGCAGAAAAGATCCTGGTATTGATGGAAGGAGAGAAGATATCCCTGCTAGCAACTTACCATGCAAGAATCCTGCTTTGCATGGAAGTGGGGCCAGCGTCCAGCAACTTCCTCCTAATGCTGATTACTCTATTCTTAGCAGGAAGGAGATCTTGGACAGGAATTTTCATCAATCCATTGGAGGTGAGGTGTATGCTGGCAATTCTAATGTAGGAAATGCTTCTCGCAAGTCTATGCAGGATCTTCATTCAAGTAAAGAAAGCATTTCTAATGCCACGTATAGGGAACCGGGTTGCATGCATGCAACGTACTTGGAGCATGAAGGAGGCTCGAACCAGCCGCTGGCTAATAAAAAGGGAAAAAGGGTTGAAGCTGCTACCAAAGGTCATGCTAAGGATAATGCCTCTAATATGGAGCACACTATGGATAAGATACAGGCTCGTATCAGATCTCTCTCCCAAAATTAGTTTTTTATGAAGATAGTTTCTTGGAATGTTCGGGGTCTTAATAAGAGAGGGAATAGATTAAGTGTTAAAAATCTAATTTCCCATGCTAAGGCGGATGTCTTTGTGTTGCTGGAAACTCATGTTCGTGAACCTAAGATGACTACTCGTCGACTGTTTATTGCACCTCATCTTAATATCCTGCATAATTATTCTGAGCACTTGGGAGGTAGAATCTGGGTGCTTTGGAGTGGGGCTTCTGTTCAGTTATCTCAAGTAAAAGTCACCTCTCAGATTATCCATATGGACGGTGTTGACTTGTCTTCTGGAAGAATTTTCATTTGACAGCAGTTTATGGTTCGAATTTGTCTTACGAAAGGCAGACTCTTTGGAGGGATATTATAGACATCTCTACGCATATCTCCTTGCCTTGGCTTCTTATTGGTGATTTCAATTGCGTTCGGTTCCCTGAGGAAAAGGTTGGTGGTCGGTCTCTTACCACTGCTATGCTCCGAGACTTTAACACTTGCGTTGATGCTTCTTCTTTGCTGGATCTGAAATCCGTGGGAACATTTTTTCGTGGTGTAATAGATCTATGGGGACCAGGAGAATTGCTTGTCGCCTTGATAGAGCTCTCATTAATCAACATTGGCTGGATTGCTATCCGGATAGTTTTGGCGCTTATGGTGAACAAGTTCTGTCTGACCATGCGCATCTTACTGTTCTCAGTGAAGCAGCTATCCATACTAACCCTAAACCATTCAAGTTCTTCAACATGTGGGCTAAGCATGATGGGTTTTTCCCTACTGTCCAGAAGGCTTGGAATACTCAGTTCCGGGGTACTCCTATTTATATTCTGTGTAAGAACTTCAAACTGTCAAGGGGGTCTTAAAGGAGTGGAATAGATCTGAGTTTGGAATCATTCATAGAAAGGTTTCTTATGCTGGGGATGTTCTTCGCAAGGCTCAAGAAGATTTATCTGCGGATCCTTTGAATGTGATTTGCATGGAGAAGGAGAGGCTAGCTCGTGATGACTATCTTGCTTGTCTTAGTATGGAGGGATCCTTTGCTCATCAAAGGGCTAAACAACATTGGTTAACTCAATCTGATGATAGCACTAGCTTCTTCTATGCTAGTATAAAGGGGCGTAGAATGGTAAACTCTATAAGAAGTTGCAAGTTGCAGGATGGTAAAATCTCTAATGACATGCTGAAGGTTAAGGATCATGCTGTGGACTTCTACACTTCTCTTCTTAATCAGCATTCTCAGCATCTTTCCCCCAGCTTCTTACCCTCTCGGGTGCTCTCTGAAGAGGATCGCTCTACTATCATGACTCCTTTTACTTCTGAAGAGATTAAGGCTGTTGTGTTCAGTGCTCCGAAGATAAAAGTCCTGGACCTGATGGTTTTCCAGCTGACTTTTACCAGTTATGTTGGAACATAGTGGGTGGTGATGTCTTAGATGCAGTCCATTACTTCTTTAATGGTGGGAGGTGGTTACGTCAGGTTAATCACACTTTCATTTCTCTCATTCCTAAGACTGATTCTGCTGATTCTTTTGATCAGTTCCGGCCGATCTCTTTGTGCAATTTTCTTTATAAGATTATCACCAAGTTGATTGCCAATCGCATGCAAGAGTTCATGCCTCACTTGATCAGCAAGCATCAATCTGCTTTTATTAAAGGAAGGAAAATTCAGGACAGTATGGCTTGGGCTGATCCCTTCCAAAAGAACTCACGAAACAAGTCTTCAATGTGCTTGATGAGACCTTTAGGGAGGAGGAATGCAGAAGACCAATAAATAGAATAAGTCTGAAGGACTGATCTTATAGCTCCAATCTACCTGCCTTAGAGAGAAGCCTGTTCTTCCAAGAATTCAAGCGGCCTTTAATTTTCTCCAGTAATGGAGTACAATGGTTTTTCTTGAAAGATGAAGATATGAGAGGGAGACCAAGATAGGGAACCGGGAAGTCACCTTCCCCAACCTCCATAATAGCCAAGAAGCGATCTTTGTGTTTGATGTTACCACCCACAAACAGTTTGCTCTTTTGCTTGTTCAAATTAAGACCCGAACAATTAGAGAACTCTTGCAGAATTTTCATGATATTAGCAGCTGAATTCATGTCATTTTTGAAGAAGATGATGAGATCATCTGCAAACACAACATGGGATATGTGCATACTGCCCGCTGAAGGAACCAGAATTCACCTCTAGCTACTGCATCTTCCAGTAAACAAGTGAGACCTTCCATAGCAATGGTGAAAAGGTAAGGGGACAAAGGATCACCTTGGCGAACACCACTTCTACCATGAAAAAAACCAGCCGGGGATCCATTGAAGAGAATAGAGAATGTAGGATTTTCAATGCAACTTCTAATCCACATTATCCATTTGTCGGGAAATTTCATGACTTTCAACATGTGATATATGAACTCTCTGTTAAGCGAATCAAAAGCTTTTTTCAGATCTGCTTTAAAGCAAAGAATGTTACCTTTTGTCTTTGAGTAAAGATCTCTAACTAAGTCATTGGTAAGAAGAATGTTATCATGAATAAGTCTCCCTTTGATGAAAGCGGCCTGGTTATGGCTGATGAGCTTGTGGAGAACCAATTGCATTCTATTAGCCAAAATCTTGATATGACTTTATAAATGAAGTTGCAAAGAGAGATAGGTCTATATTGATCAAAGTTATCAGCTCCCTCTACTTTAGGAATCAATGCAATAAAAGTACAATTCATCTGATTTAGAAGTCTTTTTTTTTGATGGGTAAACAAACTTTATATTGTAAAAGGATAGAATATACAAATAGCCATATCTACACAGGTTGTAGATTATGGCCGAAGATCCGAAGGGGGTTTAGTAGAATGCACCACCCCGTAAAGGATGGTGTTGTCACTCTACCAGACATCGCCCCAGTATGAGTACAAAAAGGACTGAGGAGATCATGACTACACAAGTCGTAGCCTATGATCTTATTAAACTGAAAATAGATGTGACCTTTATCCACGTCAGGTAACCCGCTGCTCTTCCAATCTGAAAGAAGAAATAAGAAAGAAGATCGATGCTTGGATATAACTGTTAGTGTCAAAACAATAATGTAAAAGCTAAGCATGTAGATATTCGAAAGATTGAACAACCAATAAACCAATGCTGCCTAAATCAAGGTGAAATTAAATCTTGTAAGCACCCCTTTCTCTCTCTTAGTGAAACCATTCTTCTGAATATGATGTTCCAAAATGCTTCTTGAGTCTGAAAGAATATCAATGAGAACACCAACGTTATCCTTCTTTTTGCTTTCAAAAATCCTTAAGCATCTTTCTCTCCAAATCCACCAAATGGTACATCTAAAAGCAATCTTGACCAAGCTAGTAAGAGCACTTTTTTGAGGAAAAGCATGCACTAAGGCCTGAATCTCAGCATGGATAGTATGATGAGTTTTCTACTAAAGTCAAATCTCTTGAGAATTTCTTGCCAATCCATTGAGTAAATGAGCATTGAAAGTAGAGGTGGTCAGTAGATTCATTGCTACATAAGCACAAGGAGCACATATTGGCAAGGGAATACCCTTTTCTTTGCAGGTTGTCAACAGTAGGCAATTTATTGAGGAGGGCCTGCCAGGTACAAAGAGAGTGCTTAGGAGAGGTTGGTCTATCCCAAACCCATCTGTAGTGCGGCCAAGGAGAGCATTTGTCCCTGATTTGATTCCAAGCTGAAGTTGCACTAAATTTCCCTTTATCATGAATCCACTTGACTTCATCAACACCACTGTGAATAGGGACGGAAGCAATCATATCCAGAGTAGTGGGGGTAGGTAGTTTCCATTGCCTATTATGAATGAATTCAGAAACTGTGATATATTTGGCGCCCCAAGATCTTGACGGATTCTATCTCCACAGATTTGAAAAATACTTTTACCATGGATCCAAGGATCGTACCACATGCTAGTGTTCCTGCCATCGGAGATAGTGTAAAATATGTGGTTAGCAATCCAATCCCGGGCTTTGAGAACCCCCTTCCAAGCGGCCGAATGGTATGTTCTGGATTTCGCTAGCCAAATATTAGTATTTGCCAGATACTTACTGTGAATCCATTTTATCCAAAGGCTTTCTTGGTTGCACATAACATCCCAAATCTGCTTGACCATACAAGCTTTATTCCAGTCATGTAACCTTCTCAAGGATAAACCTCCTTCCTCTTTCGGAGTGCAAATGTTCGACCAGCTAATCATGTGAATAGCTTTGCCATTACCATGGCCATTCCAGAAGAATTTACAAAGAAGCTTATCAATTTCCTGAATCAAGCCAGCGGGAAGAAGGAACGCATTGGACCAATAAATAGCATAAGACTGCAGAACAGACCGAATAAGCTCAAGTCTACCAGCCTTAGATAGAAATCTAGTTTTCCAACAATTCAATCTAATTTGCATTTTTTCAATAATGGGCTGACAATGGCTTTTCTTGATTCCCAGAGAGACAAGCGGCAGACCAAGATAAGGGCAAGGGAAGGAACCCTCATCCACATGTAAGCAATCAGTAATTCTTTGTTTATCCTGATACTTGCACCCACATAAACTTTGCTCTCTTGTGGTTGAGATGAAGACCAGAATTATCACCAATTTCTCAAGAATGGTAGCAAGATGCTTCACAGAAGGATAGTCATTTTGCAAAAAGATAATGAGATCATCTGCAAAAATAGTGTGAGAAATGGATGTAGACCCTGCAGAAGGGACCCGAAGATGACCACTATGAACCGCCCTTTCCAACAAGGAAGTCAGACCCTCCATGGCAATGGTAAAAAGATAAGGAGAAAGTGGGTCTCCTTGTCTTATACCATTGCTACTATTGAAGAATCCCATGGGAGAGCCATTAAACAAGATGGAGAACTTAGGAGTCTCAAGGCAATTACGGATCCACTCAATATAAGTATTTGGAAAGTTCATTCGCTCCAACATATGATAGATGAAGGATCTTTTACCGAATCAAAAGCCTTTCTCAAATCAGCCTTGAAAATGATTTTGTTACCTTTTCTAGTGGAATGCATGTCTTTGGCCATGTCATTAGCTAAAAGCACATTGTGATGAATGCTTCTCCCCTTAATGAAAGCAGCTTGATTTAAACTGATGATGTTACCCATAACTTTTTGCATTCTGTCAGCAATCACTTTAGATATATCTTGTAAATAAAATTGCAAAGAGATATGGGTCTATAGCTTTCCATACTATCAGCCCCCTCTGATTTAGAAGTCTTCCCGAGTGAAAGAAATGCTTGACAGCCGAGATGACCTGCTCCCCCACAATATCCCAAGCACTTTGAAAGAACTCAGCTGTAAACCCATCAGGACCAGGACTCTTGTATTTTGGAGACTGAAAGACCACTTTGGTAATCTCATCATCCGAAATGTCATGAACCAGATGTTGAATTTCCATATCATCCAGAGTTGTTCTTGGGTTGATAAGAGAGCGATTCCAATCTTTTGAAGGCTGATTCACATGGTGAAATGGAAGGACATATGTAGACCCAAGAAAGAAGGAGGGTTGGGGCTCAGAAGACTCCATGACTGGAATAGAGCAGCTTCCATCAAACTTTTGTGGGACACATTGCAAAGAAGGAAGTCGATCTGGATTGAGTGGATTTATAACAAGTATCTTTTAAATCAGAATATTTGGCTAATTAAGTGTAAATCCTATTTTTCTAGTGCTTGGAAAGGTGTTCTTAAGGAGAGGGATTGGATACAACAACACATCACTTACAAAATTGCAGATGGTTCTCAATTCAATATGTGGTATGACCCTTGGATAGATGGAAAAGTATTTTTCAGATATATGGCGATAGGATTAGACAAGATATGGGAGCTGACAGGTTGTGGCATATTGACAAATTCATTCACAATAATCATTGGGATTTGCCTTGTGCTACCTCTCATGATATGATCTCTCTTTGGCCAACTATCAGAAACATTCATATCCATGCAGTTCCCAAGACTCCATCACCTGGAATCACAATGGAGGCAATTTCTCCATTGCTTCTGCTTGGAATGAAGTCCGATGTCACCAAAATGTTAGTCATTTATACAGGTGGATTTGGGGGCAACCTGCAGCTCAGAAGTTCAATATCTGCATTTGGCAAGCTTTGTTGTATAAACTACCCATGCAAGATCTCATGAAGACGAAAGGGATTCAAATGGCCAATCAATGTACTCTTTGCAAGATTAAAGAAGAGTCTCATGACCACCTCTTTTTTCAATGTGATTTCAGCAAGTGGATTTGGCAGCAAATCTTATGCAGGTTCGGCTATGCAAGACAACCAAAAGAAACTATGGAAAATGAAATACAAACGCTCACTCAAGGTCTTCCTCAACAAAGCTTAACTTGGAAGATGGCTAATCTTACAATGAAGGCTGCGGTTTGGTGGATATGGAGAGAAAGATGTCTCAGAATTTTTGAAGATAAAGAAACTACAAAAATGCAAGTGCTGATTAGGATTCTTCTGGACATTAAGCTTTGCATGGAGAATATTCAGATGACAGGCTGCTCTAGAAAGGAAAATGACACTCTAACTCGGTTCAATATCCTTAGACAATGAGCTATTTTGTTACATTTCCTTACTCATAGTCCACAGCTTGTGTGGTCATGAGGTGCTATTTTGGCCATCCTATTGTTGTGAGTGGTGGAGTGAGTCCATTCCACCTCTTTGAGGTGGGGTGCACTCTCCTACTCCTCAATAGGAGCCTTTGCCTATGTCTTATAAGACTATAGGCGTGTACATTATGATTTCCTTTTAATACATTATTACTTAGCAAAAAAAAAAATTCAGGACAGTATTCTTCTTGCTAATGACCTTGTAAGGGATATTCATTCTAAACACCGGGGTAATCTTCTTTGTCTGAAAGTGGATCTCCGGAAGGCCTTTGATTCAGTTCATCGTGGTTTCATTCTTTTCATGCTCAGGAGTATGGGCTTCCCAAGCATGTGGGTTGACTGGATTGATATTCTCATAAACTCTCCAACCTTCTCCATCCTTCTCAATGGCAGTCCTAATGGTTTTTTCGGCTCTTCTAATGGCATTAGGCAAGGTGATCCTTTATCGCCATATTTATTCTGCACTGCCATGGAGGGACTCTCTATCATGATTGAGCAGAAAGTGGAGGAGGGGAGTTTACAGGTCCCTTCCTTTGGTAATGTGAAGGTCTCTCACTTGATGTTTGCTGATGATCTTCTCATTTTCATGAAGCCGAATATTAACTCTGCTAGATGCATTTCATCTATTTTACACTCCTTCTATGGTTACTCGGGGCTGCAATTAAATGTTGCTAAAAGTAAGATCTTTGTTGGTGAGAGGGTTCATCACAAAGGTCCCCTTCTTCAAGCTTTGCATGTCCAGGAAGGGAAGCTGCCTTCTACCTATCTGGGGCTGCCCTTGTACAGCTCTCGGTTGACAAATTCTCATTGCAATTCTATCCTTCAGAAAATAAAGAGCCGCATTGCTTCATGGAGGACGAGGTTCTTATCCAAGGCAGGCAGACTTGAGCTTATTAATTCTGTGCTGAATTCCTATGCTATCTATTGGGCGGTTGCCTTTATATTGCCTAAGAGGTTGATTAGTGAGGTGAATAGACTTTTGAGGAATTTCTTTTGGCATGCTTCCGGGGACTACAAACCCTTTCATCTCATCAAATGGGATTGGCTATGTCGCCCTAAGGATGAAGGAGGGCTGGGTATCAGAAGCATCCAAGACTGGAACTTTGCTGCCATCTCTATGCAACTCTGGAGAATTGTATCCAATCATGATAATCTTTGGGCTTCTTGGGCGAAAAGCAAATATCTCTCCAAAGAATCTATATGGAATGTTTGCAGCCGCTCTTATCACTCTATGGCTTGGAAGAGTATTTTACATGTCAGAGATTGGATGCGGCCTCATGTTAT
The DNA here is from genome assembly GCA_014218235.1 of Colocasia esculenta. Lineage (NCBI taxonomy): Eukaryota > Viridiplantae > Streptophyta > Magnoliopsida > Alismatales > Araceae > Colocasia > Colocasia esculenta. The sequence goes on along the minus strand of CM024759.1, from coordinate 838,730 downwards.
GTTCAAGGTTGGTAATGGTGAGTTGATCAGACTTTGGGCGGATCCTTGGATTGATGGGCATTTCATTCCGGGAGGTGATTATATCAGATATCTTCTTGGCCTTTCTCCTAATGCCACAGTTAGTTCCTTCATTCAAAATGGGAGATGGTGCCTTCCTACCCCCACTTCTATGAAATGATGGACCTTTGGCCAAAGATTCTAAGCATCCCCATCCATGCAGATTCTGAAGATTCCATCATGTGGATTCATAATAATGGTAGGATCAGCTCTAGCCATATCTATGATCTGAAAAGAACCATTTATCCCAAGGTCCCTTGGTATCAAATTGTCTGGAAGCGACCTACTGCTCAAAAATACTCCTTGCATGCTTGGCAGTGTATGATGGGGAGGATTCCTTCTTTTGAGGTTCTTCAGAAATGTGGTATCCATGGTCCAAGTTTTTGTGTTTTGTGTACACAACATGATGAGCATCTTCACCATCTATTCTTTCAGTGCCCCTATAGTTCCTGGATCTGGACTCAACTCTTGCATAGGCTGGATATTCACAACCGCCGGAGGATACTATTACTTCAGAATGTGAAAGTTTGATGAGTAGTTTTCATGGGGGAGGTGCGGGTACATCTGTGGCTTTTAACTCATTCCGTGTTGCTCTTTGGTGGATTTGGAAAGAACGTTGTTCCAGAGTTTTTGAGGATGTAAACCGGACCAAGGTCCATGTGCTTCTGTCCATTTTATCTGATGTCAGGCATATTACTGAACCTCATGTTCAGAAGCTCAAGTCTTCGGCTAGATCAAAGAGAATTTTCAGAAACTTCAATTTTTCTCAGTAAGTGATTTGTAGGGCTTCATCTACTTTCCTTCTCCTGTTGTACCTCTTGGAGTTGCTGACTCCTCTATTTTCATAGCTATCGGCCTGTGATAGCATGATACATTCATGTAATTGATTTCTTCAAATCAATACAATTTCCGGTATTATATACCAAAAAAAAAAGTGACGTGTGCGAACTGACGGAATCCGATTTGGATTCCCGGATTGGGTTGGACGTTGAAATGACGGATTTAAAAAAAACCTGAGTCTAATGGGTCAAAACATGCAACCCGGGGGTGCAAAATTTCAATAGGGATCTGATCGGCGTGCCGTTCACTCCGACACGACCGGGTGAGTGAAAGTGACGTGTGCGAACTGACGAAATCTGATTTGGATTCCCGGATTGGGTTGGGCGTTGAAATGACGGATCTAAAAAAAACCTAAGTCTAAAGTGTCAAAACACACAACCCGGGGGTTCAAAATCCCAAATAGGGATCTCATCGGCGTGTCGTCTGCTCCGACACGACAGGGTGGGTGAAAGTGACGTGTGCAAACTGACGGAATCCGATTTGGAATCCCAGATTGGGTTGGGTGTTGAAATGACGGATCTAAAAAAAAACCCGAGTCTAAAGGGTCCAAACATACAAGCCGGGGGTTCAAAATCTTAAATAGGGATCTGATCGGCATGTTGTTTGCTCCGACACGACCAGGTGGTTTAATTGACGTGTGCGAATTGACAGAATCCGATTTAGATTCCCGGATTGGGTTGGGCGTTGAAATGACGGATCTAAAAAAAACCCAAGCCTAAAGGGTCAAAACACACATCCCGGGGGTCCAAAATCCCAAATAGGGATTTGATCGGTGCGTCATTCGCTCCGACACGACCGTGTGGTTAAAATGACGTGTGCGAACTGATGGAATCCGATTTGGATTCCCGGATTGGGTTGGGCGTTGAAATGACGGATCTAAAAAAAACCCAAGTCTAAAGGGTCAAAACACACATCCCGGGGGTCCAAAATACCAAATAGGGATCTGATCGGCATGCCATTCGCTCCACATGACCAGGTGGGTTAAATTGACATGTGCGAACTGACGGAATCCGATTTGGATTCCCGGATTGGTTGGGCGTTGAAATGACGGATCTAAAAAAAAACCCCGTCTAAAGGGTCAAAACATATAAACCGGGGGTCCAAAATAACAAATAGGGATCTGATCGGCGTGCCGTTCACTCCGACATGACCGGGTGGGTGAAACTAACGTGTGCGAACTGACGAAATCTGATTTGGATTCTCGGATTGGGCTGGGCGTTGAAATGATGGATATAAAAAAACCTAACTCTAAAGTGTCAAAACACACAACCCGGGGGTCCAAAATCCAAATAGGGATCTGATCGGCATGCCGTTTGCTCCGACACGACAGGGTGGGTGAAAGTGACGTGTGCGAACTGACGGAATCCGATTTGGATTCCCGATTGGGTTGGGCGTTGAAATGACGGATCTAAAAAAAACCCGAGTCTAAAGTGTCAAAACATACAACCCGAGGGTCCCAAAATCTTAAATAGGGATCTGATCGGCGTGTCGTTCACTCCGACATGACCGGGTGGGTTTAATTGACGTGTGTGAACTGACGGAATCCGATTTGGATTCCTGGATTGGGTTGGGCGTTGAAATGATGGATCTAAAAAATAACCCAAGTTTAAAGGGTCAAAACACACAACCCGGGGTCCAAAATCCCAAATAGGGATCTGATCGGCGTGTCGTTTGCTCCGACACGACCGGGTGGGTAAAATTGACGTGTGCGAACTGACGAAATCCGATTTAGCTTCCCGGATTGGGTTGGGCGTTGAAATGACGGATTTAAAAAAAACCTGAGTCTAAAGGGTCAAAACATGCAAGCCAGGGGATCACAATCTCAAAAAAGGATCTGATCGGCGTGTCGTTTACTCCGATATGACCGGGTGGATTAAATTGACGTGTGCGAACTGATGGAATCCGATTTGGATTCCCGGATTGGGTTGGGCGTTGAAATGACGGATCTAAAAAAAACCCAAGTCTAAAGGGTCAAAAACACACATCCCGGGGGTCCAAAATACCAATTAGGGATTTGATCGGCATGCCGTTCGCTCCACATGACCGGGTGGGTTAAATTGACGTGTGCGAACTGACGGAATCCGATTTGGATTCCCGGATTGGGTTGGGCGTTGAAATGATGGATCTAAAAAAAAACCCCGTCTAAAGGGTCAAAACATACAAACCGGGGGTCCAAAATACCAAATAGGGATCTGATCGGCGTGCCGTTCACTCCGACATGACCTGGTGGGTGAAACTGACGTGTACGAACTGACGAAATCTGATTTGGATTCCCGGATTGGGTTGGGAGTTGAAATGACGGATCTAAAAAAAACCTAACTCTAAAGTGTCAAAACACACAACCCGGGGGTCCAAAATCCCAAATAGGGATCTGATCGGCATGCCGTTTGCTTCGACACGACAGGGTAGGTGAAAGTGGCGTATGCGAACTGACGGAATCCGATTTGGATTCCCGGATTGGGTTGGGCGTTGAAATGACGGATTTAAAAAAAAATCTGAGTCTAAAGGGTCAAAACATGCAACCCGGGGGTCCAAAATCTCAAATAGGGATCTGATCGGCGTGCCGTTCACTCCGACACGACCGGGTGGGTGAAAGTGACGTGTGCGAACTGACGGAATCTGATTTGGATTCCCGGATTGGGTTGGGCGTTGAAATGACTGATCTAAAAAAAAACCCGAGTCTAAAGTGTCAAAACATACAACCCGGGGGTCTCAAAATCTTAAATAGGGATATGATCGGTGTGTCGTTCGCTCCGACACGACCGGGTGGGTTTAATTGACCAGTGCGAACTGACGGAATCCGATTTGGATTCCCGGATTGGGTTGGGCGTTGAAATGATGGATCTAAAAAAAACCCAAGTCTAAAGGGTCAAAACACACAACCCGGGGTCCAAAATCCCAAATAGGGATTTGATCGGCGTGTCGTTTGCTCCGACACGACCGAGTGGGTAAAATTGACGTGTGCGAACTAACGAAATCCGATTTAGATTCCCGGATTGGGTTGGGCGTTGAAATGACGGATTTAAAAAAAAACTGAGTCTAAAGGATCAAAACATGCAACCCAGGGGATCAAAATCTCAAATAAGGATCTGATCTGCGTGTCCTTCACTCCGATATGACTGGGTGGGTTAAATTGACGTGTGCGAACTGACGGAATCCGATTTGGATTCCCGGATTGGGTTGGGCGTTGAAATGACGGATCTAAAAAAAACCCGAGTCTAAAGGGTCAAAACACACAACCCGGGGGTCCAAAATCTCAAATAGGGATCTGATCGGCGTGTCGTTTGCTCCGACACGACAGGGTGTGTGAAAGTGACGTGTGCAAACTGACGAAATCCGATTTGGATTCCCAGATTGGGTTGGGCGTTGAAATGACGGATTTATCGGAAGTGACAGAATATAACATACACGGAAAAGACACAATATCTATTCATAAAAGATAGCCTCATAAGTGTCTTATTACAAAAGTTCCCTCATTCATATCTCATGAGGAACAGGTCAACAGAAACTTAATACCTCACATTTACTGTGCTAAACATTATTGAAAACTAGCGTAATTAGCTCCTTGTAGATTGGTAGTTCACTCAGCACACTTTCCCCCTTAATCATTCATTCCATCTGGATTACCTGAAAAATAGAATTCTGTGAGCTAACTAGCTCAGTAGGATTCAAGTCTATAATCAAGGAGATCAAGATACAAGGTAAGTGACAAGAAGTTATACATGTAATCATGCTTTTAAAAACTAAACTGAGATTGCTATCTGACACTAGTTAGCAAAGTTATGGAATAATGAACTCACGATTCAAGGATTCATAGTAACATTCACGAATTGTATTGAACTCATATGAACACACAATAAAATGAAATGATGACCAATCAAACACTTAATGATGCTATGCCAAACATCCACTAATCCTTTATCGTTCCGCGCGGCCACTTAAACGAATTTGGGTGCTCCTCCCGGGGTTGGACTAGCCCTTATTTGCCATGCATAACTCTTAGATTGAGTCCAAGACTCTCAATTTGTCATCACCACACTCTTACCTTTGTAATGAATCAAGAAAATACAAAGGTTTTACTCATAATCACTCAAGGTTTACATACAAGGAACAAGGAGCTTGATTTCGACATTGATTTCTCGAAATGACAATCTCACGAAGGCAATTATGTTCGGAACTTGTAGTAATAACTCAAGGTGAAAAGAAGGTTAACTTGACTGGTTTATATGGGTGTTTTGGTAGTAAAATACATAATCTAAAGGTAGAATAACAAGTAGGAAACCAGTGAGTTCTAGATGGGTTTTGGAGTATCCGAGGACACCCGTTGGTCCTCCGGAGATGGACGCCAGAGCTCCAGATGGAGAAGGAGTCGCTGAGTAGTATGCCGATATGGGTCAAGTTCCCAGGGTTGCCTCTTCGATGGTGGACTGCCAAGGGTCTTAGCAAGCTCGCAAGCATCCTGGGTCGGCCGCTCCATATGGACTCACTTACTGCTAGCAGGAAGAGACTCCACTTCGCTCGGGTAAGTGTTCTTGTAGATGTCGAAGCTGACTTCCCCTCCAAAGTTGATGTCATGAATGAAGATGGAAGCTTTGATACTATATCGGTGGAGTATGAATGGAAACCAGTGCTTTGTTCTGAATGCAATTCCTTTGGCCATGCCATAGGAGAGTGCCGAACTGAGATCAAGATCCAGAAGAAAGTATGGAGAGTTAAAGAGCAGCCTGTTTTGAATGTAGCCACTCTTGATCCTTCGGTTGCTCCAGCTTCCAAGATAGACAATATTGCGTTGTTACATGAGTCCAGCAAAGAAGTTAGTAAGCTCATGCGCAAGGCAGAAGGTTCCAAGGGTTGTGAGAGTATGCCAAATAATTTCCTTCTGGATACCTATCTCCATAATGAGGGAAATGAAGAGGTTGAATCGGAAGTTTCTATTCAAAAAAAGGACAGCATCTTAAGGGAAGAGGAAGGTTTTACCAGAATGCAAAGGAGAGGGAAGGAAAAGGCCCCTCAAATCGTGGCTGCCTTGGAGAGGATCCCTACAAATCAGATTTCTGCAGGATCTATTAAAAATGGCAGGATGGAGGAGGGGGCTGCGCATAAACAAGGGAAGAATATAGACTTACCTGATGTTGTAGAATCCGGCATTACCTATTCCAAGACTTCATATCTAAGCATGGGCAATCTAAGGGAGGAGCGATCTGGTGAAGAGCGCACCTCTAATGGAGGGAGGACAGCCAACAGATTTCTTACCTTGCAAGGATTGAAAGAAGACAACCAAGATACTTCCTTTGTTTCAAGTGCTAATAATTCAAATTTTGTGAGACAAACAAAGAGCGGGAATGAGCTGGATGAAGTGCAACCTCCTTTGCTTGGTGCGCAATCTGCATTGATTGGACGTGAGGGTTCCATGCAATCCCATGCAACGTTGACAGATATGTCTATGGGCCACAAAATGGATAAGCTTCAAGCTAGAATCCGATCTCTCTCTAAAAGTTAATTATGAAGATTATTTCCTGGAATGTGAGAGGCCTCAATAAAGCTGTGAATCAAATGAGTGTTAAGCAGTCTATCCTCAAGTCAAATGCAGATGTTGTTGTGTTAGTTGAAACTAAAGTTAGTATGGATAGAATGGATATTAGAAGACTCTCTATTGCCCCTCACTTAAACATGTTCCATAACTACAATGAGATTCCAGGAGGGCGGATTTGGGTTCTCTGGAATGGGAATGCTCTTCATATGCACTGTGTCAAAGTCACAAGTCAGCTGATTCATATGGATTGCTCGGAGCTATCCTCTGGGAAGATAACTCATTTGACTGCCGTGTATGGTTCAAATTTGGCTCATGAAAGGAAAATTCTATGGCATGATATCCATGCTCTTTCTCATACTATCTCTCTTCCTTGGCTTATTGTTGGTGATTTTAATTGTGTTCGTTGCCCTGATGAGAAGATTGGTGGTCGTAGGTTGACTCCTTCTCTCCTAAGAGACTTTAACCATTGTATTGACTTATCCTCCTTGCTTGATTTAAAGAGTGTTGGCAGCATTATGTCTTGGAACAATCGCTCATTGGGCTCAAGAAGAATTGCTTGTAGACTTGATCGTGCCTTGATTAACCAATGTTGGCTTGATACCTTTCCTGAAAGCTATGTCCAATATGGTGAGAAACTCCACTCTGATCATTCTCAGCTTTCCATCTTCACTAAAGAACTTGTTGCAGGAGGACCAAAACCCTTTAAGTTCTTCTCTATGTGGGCCCAGCATGAGACCTTCTTCTCAACTGTCGAAAAAGCTTGGAATATTCACATCCATGGCACTCCTCTTTTTGTCCTCTGTCACAAATTAAAGGCAGTCAAGGTTGCTTTGAAGGCTTGGAATAAGGATGAATTTGGTATGATTCATCGAAAGGTGGAGCATGCATCTATAGCTCTCCAGGCGGCCCAGGGGGAATTGGAAGCTGACCCATTGAATAGTGAGTGTGGGGAGAAGGAAAAACAAGCTCGTGAAAACTATCTGCACTGTTTACGCATGGAATCCTCTTATGCCAGACAAAGAGCTAAGCAGCACTGGTTAACTCAGGCGGATGATAGCACTAAGTTTTTCTATGCAAGTATTAAAGGGAGAAGAATGGTGAATACTATCAGAAAGTGTAAGTTGCCTGATGGGAGTGCCACTGAAGATTTGCAAAAGATTAAGGATCATGCTCTCGATTTCTATTCTAATCTGCTAAATCAAAAGCACCAAATGGATATTCCAGATATCCAAGCTTCTTCCACTCTTTCTGAGGATGACCAAACCAGAATTATGAGGCCTTTCTCTAATTCTGAAATTACTGAGGTTGTTATGTCTGCACCTAAGAACAAAAGCCCAGGTCCGGATGGATTCCCAGCTGATTTCTTTCAGAATTGTTGGCATATTGTGGGTGAGGAAGTCATTGCTGCTGTCCACTATTTCTTTAATGGAGGGAGATGGCTTCGTCAGGTAAATCATACCTTTATCTCCCTTATTCCGAAGACTGAAAATGCTGACTCCTTGATCAATTTCGCCCAATATCATTGTGCAACTTCTTGTACAAGATCTTCACAAAGCTGATTGCTAACCGCATGCAAGAGTTTATGCCTAAGCTCATTAGTAAGAATCAGTCTGCTTTTATTAAAGGGAGAAAGATTCAGGATAGCATTCTTTTGGCTAATGATCTGGTAAGAGATTTTCATTCTAAGCACCGGGGTAACTTAGTATGCATGAAGGTTGATTTGAAAAAGGCATTTGATTCCGTCGATCGTACTTTTATCCTCACTATCTTACAGAAAATGGGTTTCCCTGATCAGTGGCTTCGATGGATTGAGGTACTCACTAATTCAGCTACCTTCTCTGTCTTACTTAATGGCAGTCCCATTGGTTTTTTCCACTCAACAAATGGCATCCGGCAAGGAGATCCTTTATCTCCTTATCTATTCTGTGTTGCAATGGAAGGTTTCTCATGCATGATTCAACAGAAATTGAGAGAAAGGTTGCTGCATGTTCCAACCTATGGAGAAGCCAGTTTGTCTCACCTTATCTTTGCGGATGACTTACTTATCTTCATTAAGCCAAAGGTTTCCTCAGCTAGATGTGTTTATACCATTCTTGACAATTGAACACTGAAAAGAGTAGGATTTTTATTGGTGCAAAGGTGCAAACTAAAGGGCCTATTCTCCATGCTTTGAAGGTTCAGGAAGGGTTCTTACCTGCTACTTACTTGGGACTGCCATTATTCTCAACTAGGCTTACAAACTCTCACTGCAATCCCATCATCCAAAAGATTTCAAAACGAATAGCTTCTTGGAAATCTCGTTTGCTCTCTAAAGCTGGCCGCCTTGAACTGATCAGATCGGTCTTGAACTCCTACGCTATATATTGGGCTGTTGCTTTTCTTCTCCCTAAGAGTCTGATTGGGGAAGTGGAAAAGCTTCTGAGGAATTTCTTCTGGCATGCTTCTGGTGATTACAAGCCCTTTCATCTTGTTAAATGGGATCATATATGTAGGCCAAAGGAGGAGGGAGGCCTTGGACTCAGGAGGATTGCACTGTGGAATTCTACTGCAATCACTTTGCAGTTTTGGCGACTTCTAACAAATCATGATACTCTATGGAATCAATGGGTGAAGAATAAATTTCTCAAGAAGTTGTCAATCTGGACTGTTCAGGCTAAATCCTATCACTCTTATGCTTGGAAAGGTATGTTACAGGCCAGAGATTGGGTAAGACCTCATGTGTTTTACAAAATTGGCAATGGAAATATTACAAACTTATGGGAGGATCCGTGGATCTATGGCGACTCCATACACTCTATGGGCGGTCAATATATCAGAACTTTACTTGGTCTTCCTCTAAATGCAACGGTTAGCTCCTTCATCCAGGAGGGAAGGTGGTGTCTCCCACCCCCAACCTCCACTGAAATGCTTGACCTTTGGCCGAGGATCCTCAGCATTCCCATCTCTGCTGATTGTGAAGATTGTATTGTGTGGAAGCACAATAAGGGCACAATTACCAGCAAGCACATCTATGATTTGAAGAGAATAAGTTATCCTAAAGTTCCGTGGTTTAACATTGTTTGGAAAAGGCCCACAAGTCAGAAACAATCTCTTCATGCATGGCAGGTTTTCATGAAGGGTATTCCATCTTTCGATGCTCTCCAAAAGCGTGGACTGCAAGGACCAAATATTTGTAGCTTATGTAATCAGCAAGGTGAGGACATCAATCACCTCTTCTTCTCATGCACTTATAGCTCCTGGATTTGGCAAGAACTCTTACACAGATTGGATATTCACCGAAGGCCAAAGAACACTATCGTCCAGGAAAGTGAGAGTTTGATTAAAAAGTTCAGAATTCCTGGTGCTGCAAGTAAAGTGGCCTTTGCTACCTTTCGAACTGCTCTTTGGTGGATTTGGAAAGAGAGATGTATGAGAATTTTTGAATCCAAGAATAGGAGTTGCATGCAAGTTCTTCTTTCCATTTTATCTGATATTCGTAGTATTACTGAGTTCCACACTCAGATGGCCCCCTCTTCCCCTAAGACTAATATAATCCTGAGAAAGTTCAATATTCAAAGGATTGATTAGCTTTTCTGTAAGCGGGTTCTTTTTCATGGTTTCCCACCATTGAGAGTTGGCTGGTCTATGAATCCATAGCTATCGGGTTGTGATAGCATGGATTCCCTTTGTACATATTCTTCCTTTGTCATATTTAATACAGAATCCGGTATTACTTACCAAAAAAAAAGAATAACAGTAGGACAAAGGAGTATAATTTTCATGAAAGAACGGAGTCAAAACAAGGCTAGGAACATAGTTCAGCCATGACCTGTCGACAGGCCTTGATCTGCTGTCGACAGGGCTGCCCTGCCAGAGCTGGGTTTTCAGCTCTGTGTGTACCTGTCGACAGCAAGCCTAGGCCTGTCGACAGGTACACTCAGGCTGAAAGTCCTGGGTTCTGGCTAGGGGTTCCTGTCGACAGGCAGACCTTCGTCTGTCGACAGCGGCTATGAAATCTGTATAAAAGTCATTCCATTTGACCTCCAATGGATCTATAAAGTTACTCTAATGTTCCTAACATGATTTCGACCCTATACAAGTGTGGTTTCAAATGTAAAACTCATGGAAACATGATCTGAAAACTGAATATCATGGAACTTAATTTACAAGGGTGTTCTAGCTGGTGAACTCAACGTGGATATTAAGGAGTTTTTCTTCTTTGAACTCTTTTCTCCTCATCCTTCTCCTTTGATCTTATATGAATTGAACTAACTTAAGAGTCTTACCACCTCTCAACACCTTAAGTTAGCTAAACATAGAAAACCGTTGAGGTTCTATCTAATCTACACAATAGGTTCAACACTTCTAAACTCATTCAAACGAATCAGAGCTAGTAACAGGTGGTTACTATTGACTTAAGAATCAAGTAAGACATGATGTAAGGTTGATTTCTTATCATGGATATATTTTCTAAACTTTGAAAACACATGATCAACAACATGACTCTTCCGATTTCACATTAATCTGAGTTTTCAAACTGAAGTAGTAGCATGCTTCCACATCACATGCCATTTATCAAGGAATCAAGGAATAAGGTGGCCAAAGATCTAGAGAAATAAGAAAGGAATCCTACCTTACTGAAGTGTAAGCTTCCTTAACTTAGAAATCCACAAAACAAAGAAGAAATACAAGCTTGAACGTAGAACAGCCTCAACAACAATCCTTCCATTGCAATGGAACTCAGAAATAGTTGTTGAAGCCTTTTCCCGGTAGAGTTGGCAGCTCAACTCAGTAGCACCACAGTGAATGATCTCAGAAGCAGTATACACCCACTAGCAAGATTGGAGAAAGGTGTGTGCGAAGGAGATGGAAGGCTTTTTATAAGACGAACAGGGCTCTCATACGTTAACACATGGGTCCTTGAGGTGTCATGGTGAAAACCAAGTTGGTTTTCACCCCAACACGTAGCCCATGCAACAATTCTCAAGTTTACACGTTAGTAACAAACGTGTTTACTGTGCAGGAGAATGTGCTGGCCTCTTGGTTGCCCCACACGTGTGTATGGTAAATACCTATAAAAATCCTTCCCGTAATTCCACCATAAATCAGCTGGCCATTTGTTCCTTAAAGAAACCTGCCCAAACCATATCTGATTGCCATGAAATTTTGACCATAGACTAATATGATAGTTTTACTAATTTTGGTGATTTTTAATCAATTTTTAGATTTTATTTTGCACTAGGTGAAAAATCACCCGAAAAATGGTCGCATCGACTGTACCCTAAAATCCGTACGTCGAAAAATTCAGATAATTGCATATTAAATTTCTCCACATTTTTCTGGAAATTATGATGTTCTCAGATTTTTATTTCGATGTTGTTTTCCGGTATCGCTCTGTGGAGGCACGCATTTCGAGGTGCGACACTGGGATAATGTTCATTACCCCTAACTATGTCTATCATCAAATTTTCATATTTTAATAATAACCCTAAGGTATTTTAACTCAATTACTTCTATTTTCCCAATATTTTAAAATTTTCTGGGGCGTTACAAAAACACACAACCCGGGGGTCCAAAATCTCAAACAGGGATCTGATCGGCGTGTCGTTTGCTGCGACACGACAGGGTGTGTGAAAGTGACGTGTGCAAACTGACGAAATCCGATTTGGATTCGGGATTGGGTTGGGCGTTGAAATGACGGATTAAAAAAAAAACCTGAGTCTAAAGGGTCAAAACATGCAACCCGGGGGTCCAAAATCTCAAATAGGGATCTGATCGGCGTGCCGTTCACTCCGACACGACAGGGTGGGTTAAATTGACGTGTGCGAACTGACGGAATCCAATTTGGATTTCCGGATTGGGTTGGGCGTTGAAATGACGGATCTAAAAAAAAACCCGAGTCTAAAGGGTCCAAACATACAAGCCAGGGGTCCAAAAACTTAAAAAGGGATCTGATCGGCGTGTCGTTCGCTCCGACACGACCGGGTGGGATAAATTGACGTGTGCGAACTGACTGACTCCGATTTGGATTCCCGGATTGGGTTGGGCGTTGAAATGATGGATATAAAAAAAACCCAAGTCTAAAGGGTCAAAACATACAACCCGGGGGTCCAAAATCCCAAATAGGGATCTGATCGGCATGCCGTTCGCTCCGACACGATCGGGTGGGTGAAAGTGACGTGTGCGAACTGACGGAATCTGATTTAGATTCTAGGATTGGGTTGGGCGTTGAAATGACGGATCTAATAAAAACCTAACTCTAAAGTGTTAAAATACACAACCCGGGGGTCCAAAATCCCAAATAGGGATCTGATCGGCGTGCCGTTTGCTCCGACACGACAGGGTCGGTGAAAGTGACGTATGCGAACTGACGAAATCCGATTTGGATTCCCGGATTGGGTTGGGCGTTGAAATGACGGATTTAAAAAAAAAACCTGAGTCTAAAGGGTCAAAACATGCAACCCGGGGGTCCAAAATCTCAAATATGGATCTGATCGGCCTGCCGTTCACTACAACACGACCGGGTGGGTGAAAGTGACGTGTGCGAACTGACGGAATCCGATTTGGATTCCCGGATTGGGTTGGGCGTTGAAATGACTGATCTAAAAAAAAACCCGAGTCTAAAGGGTCAAAACATACAACCCGGGGGTCCAAACTCTTAAATAGGGATCTGATTGGCGTGATATTCGCTCCGACACTACCAGGTGGGATAAATTGACGTGTGCGAACTGACGGAATCCGATTTGGATTCCCGGATTGGGTTGGGCGTTGAAATGACGGATGTAAAAAAAACCCAAGCCTAAAGGGTCGAAACACACATCACGGGGGTCCAAAATCCCAAATAGGGATTTGATCGGTGTGTCGTTCGCTCCAACATGACCGTGTGGTTAAATTGACGTGTGCGAACTGATGGAATCTGAGTTGGATTCCCGGATTGGGTTGGGCGTTGAAATGACGGATCTAAAAAAAACCCAATTCTAAAGGGTCAAAACACACATCCCGGGGGTCCAAAATACCAAATAGGGATCTGATCGGCATGCCGTTCGCTCCACATGACCGGGTGGGTTAAATTGACGTGTGCGAACTGACGGAATCCGATTTGGATTCCAGGATTGGGTTGGGCGTTGAAATGACGGATCTAAAAAAAACCCTCGTCTAAAGGGTCAAAACATACAAACCGGGGGTCCAAAATACCAAATAGGGATCTGATCGGCGTGCCGTTCACTCCGACATGACCGGGTGGTGAAAGTGACGTGTGCGAACTGACGAAATCTGATTTGGATTCCAGGATTGGGTTGGGCGTTGAAATGACGGATCTAAAAAAAACCAAACTCTAAAGTGTCAAAACACACAGCCCGGGGGTCCAAAATCCAAAATAGGGATCTGATCGGCGTGCCGTTTGCTCCGACACGACAGGGTAGGTGAAAGTGACGTGTGCGAACTGACGTAATCTGATTTGGATTCCCGGATTGGGTTGGGCATTGAAAAGACGGATAAAAAAAAAACCCGAGTCTAAAGGGTCAAAACATACAACCCGGGGGTCCCAAAATCTTAAATAGGGATCTGATCGGCTTGCGTTCGCTCCGACACGACCGGGTGGGTTTAATTGACATGTGCGAACTGACGGAATCCGATTTGGATTCTCGGATTGGGTTGGGCGTTGAAATGACGGATCTAAAAAAAACCCGAGTCGAAAGGGTCAAAACATACAACCCGGGGTCCAAACTCTTAAATAGGGATCTGATCGGCGTGTTGTTCGCTTCGACACGACAGGGTGGGTGAAAGTGACTTGTGCGAACTGACGGAATCCGATTTGGATTCCCGGATTGGGTTGGGCGTTGAAATGACGGATCTAAAAAAACCCGAGACTAAAGGGTCAAAACACACAACCCGGGGGCCCAAAATCCCAAATATGGATCTGATCGGCGTGTCGTTTGCTCCGACACGACAGGGTGGGTGAAAGTGACGTGTGCGAACTGACTGAAACCGATTTGGATTCTCGGATTGGGTTGGGTGTTGGAATGACGGATCAAAAAAAAACCCAAGCCTAAAGGGTCAAAACACACATCTCGGGGATCCAAAATCCCAAATAGGGATTTGATCGGTTTGTCGTTCGCTCCGACACGACCGTGTGGTTAAATTGACGTGTGCGAACTGATGGAATCCGATTTGGATTCCCGGATTGGGTTGGGCGTTGAAATGACGGATCTAAAAAAAACCCAAGTCTAAAGGGTCAAAACACGCATCCCGGGGGTCCAAAATACCAAATCGGGATCTGATCGGCATGCCGTTCGCTCCACATGACCGGGTGGGTTAAATTGACGTGTGCGAACTGACGGAATCCGATTTCGATTCCCGGATTGGGTTGGGCGTTGAAATGACGGAACTAAAAAAAAACCCGAGTCTAAAGGGTCAAAACATACAACCCGGGGGTCCCAAAATCTTAAATAGGGATCTGAACGGCGTGTCGTTCGCTCCACATGACCGGGTGGGTTAAATTGACGTGTGCGAACTGACGGAATCCGATTTGGATTCCCGGATTGGGTTGGGCGTTGAAATGACGGATCAAAAAAAAAACCCGAGTCTAAAGAGTCAAAACATACAACCCGGGGGTCCCAAAATCTTAAATAGGGATCTGATCGGCGTGTCGTTCACTCCGACACGACCGGGTGGGTTTAATTGACGTGTGCGAATTGACAGAATCCGATTTGGATTCCCGGATTGGGTTGGGCGTTGAAATGATGGATTTAAAAAAAACCCAAGTCTAAAGGGTCAAAACACACAACCTGGGGTCCACAATCCCAAATAGGGATCTGATCGGCGTGTCGTTTGCTCCGACACGACCGGGTGGGTGAAATTGACGTGTGCGAACTGACGGAATCCGATTTGGAATCTCGGATTGGGTTGGGCGTTGAAATGACGGATCTAAAAAAAACCCGAGTCTAAAGGGTCAAAACATACAACTCGGGGGTCCAAACTCTTAAATAGGGATCTGATCGGCGTGTTGTTCGCTCCGACACGACCTGGTGAGTTAAATTGACGTGTGCGAACTGACGGAATCCGATTTGGATTCCCGGATTGGGTTGAATGACGGATTTAAAAAAAAACCTGAGTCTAAAGGGTAAAAACATGCAACCCGGTGGTCCAAAATCTCAAATAGGGATCTGATCGGCGTGTCGTTCACTTCGACATGACCAGGTGGGTTAAATTGACGTGTGCGAACTGATGGAATCCGATTTGGATTCCCGGATTGAGTTGGGCGTTGAAATGACGGATCTAAAAAAAACCCGAGTCTAAAGGGTTTGACACACAACCCGGGGGTCCAAAATCTCAAATAGGGATCTGATCGGCGTGTCGTCTGCTCCGACACAACAGGGTGGGTGAAAGTGACGTGTGCAAACTGTCGAAATCCGATTTGGATTCCCAGATTGGGTTGGGCGTTGAAATGATGGATCTAAAAAAAAATCCAAGTCTAAAGGGTCAAAACACACAACCCGGGGTCTAAAATCCCAAATAGGTATCTGATCGGCGTGCCGTTTGCTCCGACACGACTAGGTTGGTGAAATTGACGTGTGCGAACTGACGGAATCGGATTTGGATTCCCGGATTGGGTTGGGCGTTGAAATAACGGATCTAAAAAAAACGTAACTCTAAAGTGTCAAAACACACAACCCGGGAGTCCAAAATCCCAAATAGGGATCTGATCGGCGTGCCGTTTTCTCTGACACGACAGGGTGGGCGAAAGTGACTTGTGCGAACTGACGGAATCCGATTTGGATTCCCGGATTGGGTTGGGCGTTGAAATGACGGATCTAAAAAAAACCCGAGTCTAAAGGGTCAAAACACACAACCCGGGAGTCCAAAATCCCAAATAGGGATCTGATCGGCATGCCGTATTCTCTGACACAACAGGGTGGGCGAAAGTGACTTATGCGAACTGACGGAATCCGATTTGGATTCCCGGATTGGGTTGGGCGTTGAAATGACGGATCTAAAAAAAACCCTCGTCTAAAGGGTCAAAACATACAAACCGGGGGTCCAAAATACCAAATAGGGATCTGATCGGCGTGCCGTTCACTCCGACATGACCGGGTGGGTGAAAGTGACGTGTGCGAACTGACGAAATCTGATTTCGATTCCCGGATTGGGTTGTGCGTTGAAATGACGGATCAAAAAAAAAACCCGAGTCTAAAGGGTCAAAACATACGACCCGGGGGTCCCAAAATCTTAAATAGGGATCTGATCGACGTGCCGTACGCTCCGACACGACCGGGTGGGTTTAATTGACATGTGCGAACTGACGGAATCCTATTTGGATTCCCGGATTGGGTTGGGCGTTGAACTGATGGATCTAAAAAGAAACCCAAGTCTAAAGGCTCAAAACACACAACCCGGGATCTAAAATCCCAAATAGGGATCTGATCGGCGTGCCGTTTGCTCCGACACGACCGAGTGGGTGAAATTGACGTGTGCGAACTGACGGAATCCTATTTAGATTCCCGGATTGGGTTGGGCGTTGAAATGACGGATTTAAAAAAAACCTGAGTCTAAAGGGTAAAAACATGCAACCCGGGGGTCCAAAATCTCAAATAGGGATCTGATCAGCGTGCCGTTCTCTCCGACATGACCAGGTGGGTTAAATTGACGTGTACGAACTGACCGAATCCGATTTGGATTCCCGGATTGGGTTGGGCGTTGAAATGACGGATCTAAAAAAAACTCGAGTCTAAAGTGTTTGACACACAACCCGGGGGTCTAAAATCTCAATTAGGGATCTGATCGACGTGTCGTTTGCTCCGACAGGACAGGGTGGGTGAAAGTGACGTGTGCAAACTGACGTAATCCGATTTGGATTCCCAGATTGGGTTGGGCGTTGAAATGATGGATCTAAATAAAAACCCAAGTCTAAAGGGTCAAAACACACAACCCGAGGTCCAAAATCTCAAATAGGGATCTGATCGGCGTGCCGTTTGCTCCGACACGACCAGGTTGGTGAAATTGTCGTGTGCGAACTGACAGAATCGGATTTAGATTCCCGGATTGGGTTGGGCGTTGAAATGATGGATCTAAAAAAAACGTAACTCTAAAGTGTCAAAACACACAACCCGGGGCTCCAAAATCCCAAATAGGGATCTGATCGGCGTGCCGTTTTCTCTGACACGACAGGGTGGGTGAAAGTGACTTGTGCGAACTGACAGAATCCGATTTGGATTACCAGATTGGGTTGGGCGTTGAAATGACGGATCTAAAAAAAACGTAACTCTAAAGTGTCAAAACACACAACCCGGGGGTCCAAAATCCCATATATGGATCTGATCGGCGTGCCGTTTTCTCTGACACGACAGGGTGGGTGAAAGTGACGTGTGCGAACTGACGGAATCCGATTTGGATTCCCGGATTGGGTTGGGCGTTGAAATGACGGATCTAAAAAAACCCGAGTCTAAAGGGTCAAAACACACAACCCGGGGGTCCAAAATCTCAAATAGGGATCTGATTGGCGTGCCGTTTGCTCCGATACGACAGGGTGGGTGAAAGTGACGTGTGCAAACTGACGGAGTCCGATTTGGATTCCCGGATTGGGTTGGACATTGAAATGACGGATATAAAAAAAACCTGAGTCTAAAGGGTCAAAACATGCAACCCGGTGGTCCAAAATCTCTAATAGGGATCTGATCGGCGTGCCGTTCACTCTGACACGACCGGGTGGGTTAAATTGACGTGTGCGAACTGACGGAATCCGATTTGGATTCCCGGATTGGGTTGGGCATTGAAATGATGGATCTAAAAAAAACCCAAGTCTACCTGGGGGTCCAAAATCTTAAATAGGGATCTGATCGGCGTGCCGTTTG
>CM024759.1:599082-820372 GCA_014218235.1 Colocasia esculenta | reverse complement strand
GCGCCCGAGCCGCCCGTCGCGACTTGAATCGCGACGGGTAGGTCCACCGCGATTTAGAGACTTCGGCCAGAACATGAAATTGCTCTCATGACCTTGTCAATTAAGCTATATGACTCAAGTTTAACCCTAATCATGCACTGTTTTGAACAGTAACAATTTGATTATTTATATTTTTTAATAATCGCATGAAATATATTATTTAAAAGTCAATTGCACGACCTATCATATTCTCAAGATTTCTTTACACTTGCACACACATAACATTATTAATTGCCATTTGACCTTATTAAATTACGCAATAATGTATTCGGTAATTTAGTGAAATAAATTACTAATTCCCTATTTTATTAAATACAATTGTTTCTGTTTTTACTCGCGCATTTTATCTACCGTTACCGTTTTCCCTCGACCTTCGAGCACTCGAGGCATGACGGACCCGTTTATATACACTTTCTGTAAGGCCCTAAAATTTTGGCCCTTCTATTTTGTCGCATGTTAATTCATGCTTGTGTATAGCATCATGTAGATATTACGTGCATATTATCTTGGTGTACCTATGTATGTATGCGCATGTTTAGTTGTAAATGTTGTTCATTGTATTGTGTAGATAGTGTTTACATTATACTTCATACATTGATGTATATATATAGCGTGGTTATGGCTTTCTGCATGGTTTCATGCCCTGGCCGAGGAGCAAGTTGGCGGCAACATGGATGGACGTTCATGTAAAGTAAACGTCCATGTCGATGGACGCCAAAAGTTAGGTAGACGGTCATGTATGCGGACGTCTATTGTGACGGCCCTCATTATACCGGTACGGTTATACCAACCCACGTCGGTATAGCGAGAGTCCTCACAGTGGGACATTTACCCAAAGGATACAAACAGCTGAGATACACGCGAATATACAACAGAGTAGCGGAAGTAAAAGACAACTGTCTTCATTTATTCATCATCCACATTAAACATACATGAAATTCGCAATTAACATTAAGAGCTAAAAGTTCACATAATTTAAATTACTGGAATTTAAATACATAATGTCCACACTTATACATTCTTTTCATGATAACTCTAATACAATGTTCAAATTACATACTATGAAATGCACAAGTCACAAAGAACTCCAAAGACTAATCTCCACGCTCGGAGTCCGTCTCCACTGTCTCCTCCAACGGTGCCACGTCACCAACTACACCTGTACGCCGAAGCAAGGAGTGAGTCTAAAGACTCAGCAAGCAACACTACTCATAACATACACGTATAAGTCATAGCGGTTTCTACATGCACATTCCCAATTTTCAACACATGGTATGCTAGTCATTTGAAAGTTTCAACCTATCATGAAGATTTTACAAATTAATACATGGATCATGCTTTCAGATTTCTAGGAATAAAACTTATCTATCACATGCTCTCTACTCAATTTCCTCGTGAAATTTTGCCTTTAAGAACCAAGACATGAGAGCTACCAACATGAACACTGTGCATATATGAAAGGAAAACACACTAGCATGGGTTTTACATGTTCTTAAGCACATACATGGACATTTTCTCAGGCTTTAAGTTGCTGGTTTCACATGGTTTAATGGCTGTAAACCTACACATGAGAGCTACAATGTTGTTTAAAACATACCATGTGAACAACCAATCATACCATTTTGTACACGTGCTCATCAATTACCCCTAACATGGATTCTAGACATTTTTGCACATATAAACATGATGATAACAACATGAAATTACTGATTTCACATGGTTTCAGATTTGTCTCACATGGATCTCAATGTCATATTCTCACATTTTTAGTTTCACATTTTCTTACACAAGTTTCCAATTCACATGGTTGCACTTTACACATACACATTTCACATTGTTCACTTACACATTAACACATGAACACATACACATTACACATTACACATTCAGATTTTAGGTGCTGTGACACATAGCCCAAACCACCAAAGAAGGACATATACACATCACATTACATATAGACGCCATCTAGGCATTACAATGGCGACTCTTGGACTGCGCAGACCGGGAGAACAAGTCTCCACCCTAACCAGTGGTACTTGTCCACCTCCAGGATTTCCCCCTAATGCCCTTAGGGTCACTTACACATTGAACTTTCTCAGATGGACTTTTCCCTGATACAGTTCCACTGCCCTCTGTGGAAGCAATGTCACACTTGGCACAATTTACGCATTTACACATTTTACCGATTTACACATGGTTTTACACATATCACTTTTCATCTCATTCACTTTCTCACTCACATGCATATCTCTGTTTTCCTGACATGACACTACAGATTTCAGGAGTTTAACACACAGTAAAATTACCAATCAAGTTGGATTTAACGAAATCTAATCACTTTACGATGACATGCATAAGTTTTTACATTTCTCATGGAAAAGTGCATAACTCCTTATATACTGGTCCAAATGACCTGGAAATTTAACCACATGCTATTTTCAGGTTCAATATCATACATTCAATTTTTCAGATTTTTCTGAGCTAAATAGAATTTACAGGAAATCAAATACCTATTTAGCATGCTATTCATAATTTAAGTTGACATGGAGCTTAACACCATCACACATTTTTGCCACTTACTGTCTGAACAGAGACTACTGTTATATGCATGATCTGAAAATACAGAATTATCCTAAATCATACAACCATAGATTTATCACAACATTTCTTTCTTACATGCCTTTTTATTTATTGAACCGAAATTAATAGCAACTTATGCAAGCATGGATAATTTATCAAAATTTGGGGTACACATATACATTCATGATCTGACAAAACCTAGGGCACTCAGACTAGTCCTAATCATAAAACATGGATTGGCAAGATCACTAACAACTCATGCTTGAAATTTCATGGGATAAAAATCTCTAGCATTCACCACACACACATCATGACTCATCCACATACCACATTCACTAGTATGCATAGTACATAAGAGATTACATTATATCCTCATCGTGAAACATATCAAAAATATCTACATAGAAGGGCAGAACAGCTTGCTGTTCTGCTCAGATGAACTTGGCGGCGGTCTCTGGCCGTTCCAAAAGTGGACGGCCAGATCTCTGGACGCACACCTGGAGCTTGGCGTCAAGGCATTGACGCCAAGTTCCTGTCTGTGCAGAAACACAGACCGAGCTCAATAAAAAGAGTGAAAGGGGGGATCCAGGACACGATGAAAATGTATAAAAATGATAAACCCATCCTAGACACATACATGAACACTATGGGTAGGGTACTTGCCTTTTAGAGTTACTCCTAAGGGATCAAAAGTGCTGGTGAAGCCCTCCTTGGGCAGTCCCAAGAAGGTGCAGAACGTCCTCCAAGATCTCCTTCCTCCGGGCTCCTGGGTGATCTCCACAGCAAGGAAACGTCGGGGAGGTCTTCTCCTTCAGTCCAGCTAGCTTCTTGTCGAGGAAGATGGCCGGATCCAGCTTCAAAGGGTCAGATCTTTGGGTGCAAAGTGGGGGTTTTCTCACAGCTTCCTCTAGGGTTTTTCTCCTCTTGTTTCTCTCTTGCAAAGGGTGAAGAGAGGGTTGGGGAAGGCAGATCCGGGTTCAACATATGGGAGAGGCCTCTCTCCCACTCACAAGGTGACAAGATGGCTCTCAGAGCCGTTGGGGACAGCTCCCCAATGGGTGAGCTCCCTTGTTTCCGGAATTTTGGGCTCTGCAACGCATGCAGGTCAGAGAAATCGGCGTCCACATCGTTAGACGCCAGGATTAGTGTTGGCGTCCATGGGTGGACGCTGACACCACCTCAACGGCTAGGGGTTGACGCCAATCTGGCCTTCGGCCAGAACTCTAAAACATGCAGAAAACCATGCATACCATGCATATATACATGCAATATGTATATGGTAGTTATCCATACTATCACCATTCAATACATGCATTATTTACATCTAATATAAACACATGCACACGTAATTGTACTAATTAATACGTACGTAAATATGTATATACATACACAAGCACAAATATACACATACAAATACAAATAATGCGATAGAAATTCGAGGGCCTTACATCTATCTCTCTGAATTTCTGTGCGCAGCAGATCCAGAAATCCCGAATTTGCCTTGCTCTCTGATTGGGGAGCTGTCTCCCAACGGCTCTCCCATCTCTTCAATGCAAAACCCCAAGGCATTTGTTACAAAATTAGCCATCTTTGTGACTGGAAGAGCTCTCTTGACTCTTGGAAAGGACAAACCCTAGCTGTGAGAAAAAGAGAGAAAAACCAGAGCATTGTGGGCTTTGATCCGGCGATTGGAGGCTCCTTCCGGCGATCTAGTGCAACTGGAGGGAAGTCTGAACGTTGGGGAAGCTTCTCCAACGCCGAGTTGCAGTCTACATCAACCTAGAACACGGAGCAAGGAGATCTTGGAGGCTTCTTGGCACTGCTCAAGGAGAGCTTCCTCAACCATTTCGATCCCCTTGGAGATTTTTTCAGAGGCAAGTAACCCATCCCCATTGTTCATACATATGTCTAGTAGGTCTTAGACATTTTTTTTTATGGAATTTTATTCGAGTCCTGGAACCCCACATTCCTCGATCTTTGGAGTTCAGCCTGTGTTTTGCACAGATAGGAACTTAATGGCAAGACCTCTTACTGTTAAGATCCTAAGTTGGCGGCAGGCGATACTGCCGTTAACCCCTGTGAACGGCCAGATCCTTGCCGTTTAGTTCTTCAGGACATAACAGTGAACTGTTCTGCCTTATATGACTATTTTTCGGATTTTTACCCATGACGATATATTGTAAGATTTATATGTTATCTAATATAGATAGTAGAGTGTGTTGTGAAATTTCTGTGGATTTTCGTTAATGGTAGTAATTACTGAATTTATCTGAAACTCATGTTAAACAGGTTTTGAACATGATAAATCCCTGATTTCGTGATGTATGGGGAATTTGAGTGCAATAAAATGGTTAGATGGTGTGCATGAATGTAAGTTCATATCTTGAAAATTTGGGAATTTTCCCATGACCATGTAATTAGTTATAATTTTTGTATTGAAAATAGGGTGCATGAGTGGGTTGTTTTAAAATTTCAGTAAATTGTATGATGCATGATAAATTCGGGGAAAATTCCTGTGATGATATGAATGTTAGACACAGGGTTTCAAACTATTAAATTCGATCCTAACATTGTGATTCCATGACAAACTGATTTATGAATAGCATGCGAATGAGTGTTCTATTTTCTGTAAATTCTGTATAGCTCAGAAAAATATGAGAATTTGCATGTATAATTTGCAACCTGTAAACAGCCTGTGGTTAAAATTTCATGCTGTTTGGACAACTGAAGGTGATATTCATGCAAATTTCACGAGGAAATAGAAATTAAAGCATGTTCATTGTCATGATTGACTTGTTGATTGACTTCAACATGATTAGGGTAATTTCCTGAGTGTTTAAATTCTGTTAACAGTAGTATCATGTTAAGGAAAATTGAACCATGTGCATGAGTGTGAAAATGGAAATGGTGTGTTAATTGTGTAAAATTGTGCGTGTGTTAAATCGAAAAATGTGTAAACTGTGCCGTGTGTGACACTACTTCCATAGAGGGCTGTGGAGCCGTACCGTGGTAAAGTCCCCACGGGAAGGTTCAATGTGTTTGATATCCTATGGGCATTAGGATGAAATCCTGGAGGTGGACAAGTACCACTGGTTAGGGTGGAGATTACTTCTCCTGGTCTGCGCAGTACCAAGATTGGTCACTGTTTTGCCTAGGTGGCGTCTATGTGTTATGTGAATGTGTTATATGTGTCCTAGTGGTGGTTTGGACTATGTGTCACGGCAATTAAATGAGAATAATGTGATTGTGTATAAGTGAAATTGTGAAATGTGTAAGCGAACATGTGAATGTGTGGATATGTGAAATTGTGAGACCAATGTGTTAGCATGTAAAATTGTGAAAGGTGGTATAATGATGTTAGATACATGTGAAACCAGCAAGCTTAATGTGTGTATAATTATGATTTGCATGTGGAAAAGTATGTAGAATCCATGTTAGGAGCATTCTTTCTTTATGTGTGAAACCTCCATGCTTAAATTGCTGTCATGTTGCAACCTCAATGTAAATTTTGTTACCATGTGAGTAAATATATAGAAAGCATGCGGTAGGTATATTATTGTGGAATGGCCTAAACCATGTATCTTGTGTTACGAAATTGGTAGGAGTATCATGATAGGTTCTTCTTAACATTGCTCAACCATGCTACATGTACGGATTAATGTAATTGGAAGTAAGATGTGTATGAGATGTATGTATGCGCAATGTGCATGATTTTACTTGCTGAGTCTTGTAGACTCACTCTTGCTTCGGCGTAAAGGTTTAGCAGTGGACCCTAGTTCCTTAAAGGAGACCGTTGAGAGCGACTCCAAGCGAGGAGAGTAGTTGTGGTGGAATCATCGACATCGTACTTTCATATTTCATAGTATGTGATTGAAACTTTGTAATGTTGGTCAAACAATGTAAATTGGATTTGGAATTTTCATTATGTGGACTTTATTTCTTTAAATTGCTATATGGACCATGTATGTTTAATGTGGATGATGAAATATAATGACAGTTAGTTCTTTTACTTCCGCTACTCTGTGTCTATATTTGCGTACATCTCAATTATGCGATAGTGTTGGGTAAATGTCCCACTGTAATGATGTTCACTATACCGACGTGGATTGGTATAATCGTACCGGTATAAGGAGGGTCATCGCAGAGATTGGTATCAGAGCGACTGGTTGAGATTGTACATAAATATACATAAGTCATCATCTTCATTATATGCGTAGAATTGATTAATAATGAATGAAAGATAGATAAGAAAGTGGTTAGGAACTAAATAACGTAGTTTCTAATAGTGGCTAAATTATTGTAGCACATGGCTTCGCGTGGTAGACGTGGTGGTGTTCCTGCTCGTGAGGGTGAGCAAAGGCGTGAGGAGCAGACTGAGCAGTAGGCCCCGGCACCTCAGGGTCCTGTACTTCCCCCACCGCTACCTGTGGAATATGGAGTGTTCATGCAGGGTCTAGTGCAGGCCATGCAGACGCAGGCCCACACCCAGGCTGCACTCCAGGCTCAGATGGAGTCTCAGGTTAGAATAATAAGATAAAGAGTAGTCTGTTTTATTTAATTGCATGATGTTGTGTTGAATATGCATTGCTGTTGTTTGTTGTAGCAGGCCTAGGTTCCAGTTCCCCAGGCTCAGGACCATGGTGGACCCTCCATCATGGAAAGATTCAAGAGGTTGTTGCCACCCTCTTTTAAGGGGGAGAGCGACCCATTACTAGCTGAGAGCTGGATGAGGGAGATCGAGAAGATCTTACGGGCTGTTAGGTGTGCGGATGAGGACAAGGTTACTTTAGCCTCCTATATGCTACAAGTATGTGTTAGTTTTATATGCTTGTATATCCTGTTAAGTTAAAACTATTTAGTTGGTGCTTATGAAGGTTGTGCTATAGGAGAGAGCTGATGTGTGGTGGGCTTCCTTACTGCGTACCCGATTCGAGGACGGTGCTATTGACATTGCTTGGGAAGCGTTTGTGAGGCTCTTCCGGGCCAAGTTCATCCCCGAGCATATCCAGGACAGGATGGAGCAGGAGTTCCTTTCTTTGACTCAGGGCTCCATGACTGTACTCGAGTACGAGGCCAGGTTTTCTAAATTATCTAAGTATGCACCTCACATAGTGGCGGATGAGCGCAGGAAGGCAAAGATGTTTGTGATGGGCCTTAAGCCATCACTGAGGACAAGGCTTGTGGCATTTGATCATCATACCCTGGACGAGGCCCTTAGCGCTGCCTGTAGGCAGGAGGGTGAGATGGAGCAGTACCTCGAGGAGAAGAAGGCTTCGCAGAAGAGGCCTGCAGCCCCTTTCCAGCGGCAGAATAAAAAAAAGACAGCATACCAGACACCGCAGTGCCCAGTGGCAGCCAGCAATACTCAGGTACCTTCTCAACGTTCCCCTAATGTAAAGAAGGAGTGTCCTCATTGCGGGAGGACACACGGTGGTACGGAGTGTTGGATGGTAGCGGGGAAATGCCTGAAGTGCGGGAGCAGTGACCACAAGATCAAAGATTGTCCGAGACTTAAGCAGGGAGTCCAGCGTGGAGTGCCAGCCCCAGCGGCGGCAGCAGCAGCAGCACCAGCTACAGGAAGACCAGGAAGAGCTCGAGCTCAAGTTCGAGTGTTTGCTCTAGCACGGGAGGATGCCGAGCAGGCGGAGCATGTCACCGAAGGTACGGTTTTAATTCTCGGTGTGCACGCTCGGGTTTTGTTTGATACGGGTGCCACTCACTCGTTCATTTCGAGTTGTTTGCTAGGCAGTTGTCTATAGAGTCAGGTGTAGAGTCTGAGGATTTAGAAGTCCCTTTATCTGTACACACACCCGCAGGTACGGTATCGACTAGGAAGTGTATTCCGTCGTTACTTGTGTGCATTGAGGATAGAGTTTTAGATGGGTGTTTCT
The DNA here is from genome assembly GCA_014218235.1 of Colocasia esculenta. NCBI lineage: Eukaryota > Viridiplantae > Streptophyta > Magnoliopsida > Alismatales > Araceae > Colocasia > Colocasia esculenta. The sequence continues at coordinate 811,862 of CM024759.1, read as the reverse complement.
TCTTGCTAAAGATGAAGGACTTTAATGCTATTCTTGGTCTGGATTGGCTAGAGGAGCACTATGCGTTAGTAGATTGTCGTGGGAAGAAGATTGTTTTCCGCATTCCTGGTGAGGATGAGTTCTCTCATCCCTTGCCAAGGAACTTGGTGGGAAAGTTGGTCATCTGTGCCGTGAAGGCGATGCGCATGGTAAACAAGGGTTGTGACGCTTTTCTTGCCAGCGTAGTGTTAGTACCCGAGGCTGATGAGTCACCTACTCTTGCAGAGATCGTTGTAGTGCAGGATTTTCTAAATGTTTTTCCCGATGATTTGTCTGGATTGCCACCGGATAGAGAGATAGAGTTCACCATAGAGTTGCTTCCGGGCACCTCTCCTATCTCGAAGGCTCCATATCGGATGGCACCTGCGGAGTTAGCCGAGTTGAGGAGGTAGTTGCAGGAATTGCTAGATAAGGTATTCATTCGCCCTAGTGTTTCTCCTTGGGGCGCACATGTATTGTTTGTAAAGAAGAAGGATGGGTCACTTAGGTTATGCATTGATTATAGGAAGCTAAACCAAGTGACTGTGAAGAACAGGTATCCCTTACCTCGGATTGATGATTTGTTTGACCAGCTGTAAAATGCATCAGTCTTTTCTAAGATTGATTTGTGGTCTGGCTATCATCAGTTGAGGATTAGGAGTGATGATGTGTCCAAGACAGCGTTTAGAACTCATTATGGGCATTATGAGTTTTTAGTTCTTCCTTTTGGTCTAACTAACGCCCCTGCAGCGTTCATGGACCTCATGAACAGGGTGTTTAGGCCTTACTTAGATAGCTTTGTTGTAGTGTTTATAGATGATGTGTTGGTCTACTCTCCGGATGAGGCCACACACTGTCAGCATTTGAGGGTAGTATTAGAGGTTCTCCGTGCACACAAGCTGTATGCTAAATTCAGCAAGTGCGATTTTTGGTTGCGCGAGGTTCATTCCTTGGGCATGTTATCTCCGGTGCTGGTGTAGCAGTTGATCCAGCGAAGGTCCAGGATGTTATGGATTGGGAGATTCCCAAGACCCCTTCAGAGATTCGTAGTTTTCTTGGTTTGGCTGGGTACTATCGGCGATTTATTGAGGGATTTTCATCCATCGCCGCCCCATTGACTCAGCTTACCAGAAAAGGGGTGAAGTTTGTGTGGTCCGAGGCATGTGAGAGTAGCTTTCAATCATTGAAGGTTAAGCTTACTTCCGCTCAAGTATTGGTATTACCTAGTGGTGCTGAGGGTTTTGCCATATATACGGATGCATCTCGGATTGGCTTAGGATGTGTGCTAATGCAGCAGGGAAGGGTAGTGGCGTATGCTTCTCGCCAATTGAAGGAGCATGAGCGTAACTATCCAACTCATGATCTTGAGCTTGCGGCAGTGGTTCATGCACTAAAGATCTGGAGGCACTATCTTTATGGTGTCAGATTTGAGGTGTTCACTGAGCATAAGAGCTTGAAGTATCTCTTCTCCCAGAAGGAATTAAACTTGAGGCAGAGAAGATGAATTGAGTTCTTGAAGGACTATGACTTCGACCTCCAGTATCATCCCGGGAAGGTGAATGTCATAGCAGATGCCCTAAGTAGGAAGAGATCTTCTCTCCAGTAGGATTGGAAGATGTTGGAGGATGCAGCGTGTGCGATGACTGAGTTAGAGCCATCTTTGTGTCAGGCTTTTGTAGCTCAGTTGTCCATTAGGTCTTCGGTGTTGGATGAGGTAATCGAGCAGCAGAAGGCCGACCCTAGACTCCAAGAGTTAGTGGGCAAGGTAGGCATTGCTCGCGATGAGGATGGTGTGATTAGATTCCATCACCGAGTATGTGTTCCTAACATTGTAGATGTCCGTGAGCATGTATTAGCAGAAGCTCATAGGTCGAGATTCTCTATTCATCCGAGTAACACTAAGATGTACTAGGATTTAAGAGGTCCTTTTGGTGGTTTGGCATGAAGAGGGATGTAGCGGATTATGTATCTAGGTGTTTAGTATGCCAACAAGTGAAAGCTGAGCGGCAGCGACCATCTGGTCTTATGCAGAAGATGGAGATCCCAGTATGGAAGTGGGAAGCTGCCACTATGGATTTTGTTTTGGGTTTGCCCCGATCTAGACAGATAATGAGTCCATTTGGGTAGTCGTAGATAGATTCTCGAAGACTGCGCATTTCTTGCCTATGAAGAAGAAGCAGTCGGTTGAGAGTCTGGCTAGGTTGTATGTTAGCAGCATCATTAGATTGCATGGTGTGCCGAAGTCGATCATTTCGGATCAAGATCCTAGATTTACTTCGAGACTATGGAAGGGTTTCAGGATGCTTTAGGTTCGGAGCTGAAGCCCAGTTCAGCGTTTCATCGTTAGACAGATGGACAGTCCGAGAGGACTATCCAGATGCTCGAGGATATGTTGAGAGCGTGTGTTCTGGATTGGAAGGATGATTGGGAGCGCCATTTACCTCTAGTGGAGTTCGCATATAACAACAGCTTTCATGCGAGTATTTGTATGGCTCCATTTGAGGCGCTGTATGGTAGGCCTTGCAGATCTCCTTTATGTTGGGAGGAGACAGGGGATAGGAAGCTGATCGGTCCGGAGTTAGTTCAAGAGACTTCGGATAAGGTCCATTGATTAGGAAGAGGCTTGTTGCGGCACATGATAGGCAGAAGAGTTATGCCGACAACAGGAGGAAGGATTTAGAGTTCGAGGTAGGTGAGCACGTCTTTTTGAAGATTTCACCTACTCGAGGTGTTGTCAGGTTTGGCAGGCATAACAAATTAAGTCCTAGATTCATTGGCCCGTATGAGATTCTCAGGCGTTTAGGTAGCGTGGCTTACAAGCTAGCTTTACCCCCAGCTTTAGCTAGCGTTCATCCCGTTTTCCACGTATCTACGCTCAGAGATATGTCCGAGATCCATCTCATGTTATTAGTCACGAGCCAGTGGAGATCCAGCCAGATCTGTCGTATGTGGAGCAACCAGTAACTATTCTTGACCGGAAGGTTCAGCATCTCCGGAACAAGAGTATTGCATCGGTGAAGGTTCTATGACAGAACTTCTCACGAGAGGAGGCTACTTTGGAGCTTGAGGATGCGATGAGGAAGAAGTATCCCCATTTGTTTGGGTAGTGTTGTTTAAACTTCGAGGACGAAGTTCTTTAAGGGGGAGAGGGTGTAAGGCCCTGAAATTTTGCCCTTCTATTTTGTCGCGTGTTAATTCATGCTTGTGTATAGCATCATGTAGATATTACGTGCATATTATCTTGGTGTACCTATGTATGTATGCTTATGTTTAGTTGTAAATGTTGTTCATTGTATTGTGTAGATAGTGTTTACATTATACTTCATACATTGCATGTATATATATAGCGTGGTTATGGCTTTCTGCATGGTTTCATGCCCTGGCCGAGGAGCAAGTTGGCAGCAACATGGATGGACGTTCATATTAAGTAAACGTCCATGTCGATGGATGCCAAAAGATAGGTAGATGGCCATGTATGCGGACGTCTATCTCTCTGAATTTCTGTGCGCAGCAGATCCAGAAATCCCGGATTTGCCTTGCTCTCTGATTGGGGAGCTGCCTCCCAACGGCTCTCCCATCTCTTCAACGCAAAACCCCAAGGCATTTCTTATAAAATTAGCCCTCTTTGTGACTGGAAGAGCTCTCTTGACTCTTGGCAAGGAGAAACCTAGATGTGAGAAAAGAGAGAAAAACCAGAGCTGGAGGCTCCTTCCGGCGATCTACTGCAACTAGAGGAAGTCTGAACGTTGGGGAAGCTTCTCCAACGTCGGGTTGCAGTCTACATCAACCTAGAACCCGGAGCAAGGAGATCTTGGAGGCTTCTTGGCACTGCCCAAGGAGAGCTTCTTCAACCATTTCGATCCCCTTGGAGATTTTTTTAGAGGCAAGTAACCCATCCCCATTGTTCATACATATGTCTAGTAGGTCTTAGGCATTTTTTTTTATGGAATTTTATTCGAGTCCTGGAACCCCACATTCCCCGATCTTTGGAGTTCAGCCTGTGTTTTGCACAGATAGGAACTTAACGGCAAGACCTCTTGCCGTTAAGATCCTAAGTTGGCGGCAGTAGATCCTTGCCGTTTAGTTCTTCAGGACATAACAGTGAATTGTTCTGCCTTATATGACTATTTTTTGAATTTTTACGCATGAGGATATATTGTAAGATTTATATGTTATGTAATATAGATAGTAGAGTGTGTTGTGAAATTTCTGTGGATTTTTGTTAATGGTAGTAATTACTGAATTTATCTGAAACTCATGTTAAACAGGTTTTGAACATGATAAATCCCTGATTTCGTGATCTATGGGGAATTTGAGTGCCATAAAATGGTTAGATGGTGTGCATGAATGTCAGTTCATATCTTGAAAAATTGGGAATTTTCCCATGACCATGTAATTAGTTATAATTTTTGTATTGAAAATAGGGAGCATGAGTGGGTTGTTTTAAAATTTTAGTAAATTGTATGATGCATGATAAATTCGAGGAAAATTCATGTGATGATATGAAGTTAGACACAGGGTTTTTAACTGTTAAATTTGATCCTAACATTGTGATTCCATGACAAACTGATTTATGAATAGCATGCGAAAGAGTGTTCTATTTTATGTAAATTCTGTATAGCTCAGAAAAATATGAGAATTTGCATGTATGATTTTCAACCTTTAAACAGCATGTGGTTAAAATTTCATGCAGTTTGGACAACGGAAGGTGATATTCATGCAAATTTCACGAGGAAATAGAAATTAAAGTATGTTCATTGTGATGATTGACTTGTTGATTGACTTCAACATGATTAGGGTAATTTCCTGAGTGTTTAAATTTGGTTAACATTAGTATCATGTTAAGTAAAACTGAACCATGTGCATGAGTGTGAAAATGGAAATGGTGTGTTAATTGTGTAAAATTGTGCGTGTGTTAAATCGGAAATGTGTAAACTGTGCCATGTGTGACACTGCTTCCATAGAGGGCTGTGGAGCCGTACTGTGGTAAAGTCCCCATGGGAAGGTTCAATGTGTTTGATATCCTATGGGCATTTGGATGAAATCCTGGAGGTGGACAAGTACCACTGGTTAGGGTGGAGATTACTTCTCCCGGTCTGCGCAGTACTAAGATTCGTCACTGTGTTGCCTAGGTGGCATCTATATGTTATGTGAATGTGTTATATGTGTCCTTCTAGTGGTGGTTTGGACTATGTGTCACGGAAATTAAATGAGAATAATGTGATTGTGTATAAGTGAAATTGTGAAATGTGTAAGCGAACATGTGAATGTGTGGATATGTGAAATTGTGAGACCAATGTGTTAGCATGTAAAATTGTGAAAGGTGGTATAATGATGTTAGATACATGTGAAACCAGCAAGCTTAATGTGTGTATAATTATGATTTGCATGTGGAAAAGTACGTAGAATCCATGTTAGGAGCATTCTTTCTTTATGTGTGAAACCTCCATGCTTAAATTGATGTCATGTTGCAACCTCAATGTAATTTTGTTACCATGTGAGTATATAGAAAGCATGCGGTAGGTATATTATTGTGGAATGGCCTAAACCATGTATCTTGTGTTATGAAATTGGTAGGAGTATCATGATAGGTTCTTCTTAACACTGTTCACCATGCTACATGTATAATATAATTGAAAGTAAGATGTGTATGAGATGTATGTATGCGCAATGTGCATGATTTTACTTGCTAAGTCTTGTAGACTCACTCTAGCTTCGGTGTACAGGTTTAGCAGTGGACCCTACTTCCTTGGATGAGACCGTTGAGAGCGACTCCGAGCGAGGAGAGTAGTTGTGGTGGAATCATCGACATCGTACTTTCATATTTCATAGTATGTGATTGAAACTTTGTAATGTTGGTCAAACAATGTAAATTGGATTTGGAATTTTCATTATGTGGACTTTATTTCTTTAATTGCTATATGGACCATGTATGCTTAATGTGGATGATGAATATAATGACAGTTAGTTCTTTTACTTCCGCTACTCTGTGTCTATATTTGCGTACATCTCAATCATGCGATAGTGTTGGGTAAATGTCCCACTGTAACGATGTTCACTATACCGACGTGGATTAGTATAATCGTACTGATATAAAGAGGGTCGTCGCACTTTCTCTTGACTTGGACCACCTCTCCATCGGAATACTCTTGACTGGGCCAGGGACTCCTTGTCAAGACCTCCGTAAGTCTCCTTGGCTTTGGTGCACGTCCTTAGTCAACGAGCTGGTTGTACCCTAAAACCCGTTACACCTTAGGGATCAGTACGATCCATGGCCTTAGTTTTCCTTCTTGTCTTGGGTTCACACCGGACCACCTGACCCGTGTACCCGGCACAGCTAGGGGACGTTTGTGACTTCTACCAGACTACTGGTACCCGACCTGGTGCCGTGCAACCATTACTATCGTGTGTTTCTCGTCATTTTACGGAAATGTCCCTATCTCATCTACTATCTCGATACTCTCATCTGTTCACGTTCTCTCTACACTCTCGTCTAGTTCATCTGCTACTCTCATCTATTCTTGGTACTCTCTTGGCCATTTTGTGATTGTCTAAGATAAAAACATGACTATGCTAGGAAACATGATAAGGGCCCGATCTGGTCCTTGGGAGGAGCACCTGAAAGGCTATAACTCGCGAGGGTCTAATGATCATGGTGATTGGCATACACCTAACGCATGACACGCAAGATTTCATCTAAGACAATTTACAAACATTGCTGTACATGATACTTGACTTGTGGTTGATAAGATGATCGACCAAACGCATGTTACTTGATTTACTTGCTATCATGACTTGTGCACTGCTATGCAATTTACTTGTTAACTTGAAATATGGCCAAATCTTTTGTTGTACTTGTTACATATGAAGGTATTCTTGTCTTGTGATCTTACTGACACGACTATACCTGATCGTTCTCGTACTTGCTCGTTCCTGTTAGTTACCCTGCTTGATAAAAGATTAAACACTTAAAGCCTGCTTGTTTACACACGAGATTTAAGTCCTACTGGGCGTTATCGCTCATCCTGCATTTTTATTTAATGTGTTTCAGGCGAGTATGTCGATGACCACACTCACGAGGACGGGACTGAGGATGATGCTCAGGAGTGACCCATTTTCCGCAACCAATGCTTTCAAGTAGTAGTCAGATAGTATAGTGATGAGTTAGTGAGTTAGATAGTATTTATGTAATAGTTTGATTTTGAATAAGTACTCTAGGCCCTAGTTTTGGCTATGATACGTTGATGTACTAGTTAGTTCTTGAAGTTTGATGAGTTATGAGTGAATGTAATGATGACTGGTGGATTATTAAGAAATTAGATTTTATTTGTAATTATCTCAATTGTGAAATGGTTTGCCATTTATTTCTCGCTCGGTACTATTTAATAACTGTAGTCCCGCTCCGATATTCCGCGTCGGGGCGTTACAGTTTTGTGGTATTAGAGCCTAGGTTATTCTTAAGTATAGGATGATCTAGGTTTGACCTGCCTCGACTTAGAGTCAAATTCATACCTATGAGAGATGGTTAGAACCTTGGGTAATAAGATAAAATAAACGCACACACGCACAAACTTAGTGCAAACTCAATGACTTACATTTAAAATTCTCTTTTGAAGGAACTTAAACACTAGCAATGGCAGCAGAGTGTGCTCAACTCTGTGACATGCAACAAACTATACAACAGCTTACTCAAGCTTTACTTCAAGCTGCTGGGGTAAATAATAACAATAACAATCGAGGAGCTGACGACTTTGTAAGGCCCTCAAATTTTGTTGCCTTATTGTATTGCATGAAATAATTCATGTGTGTATGTACGTATGTAAATATCTACGTAAGTACTAGTTGGTATACTTATGTATGCATGTGTATAATTAGAGTAAATAATGTATGAATGGTATGATGGTAGTGTGTACTTGATAGCGTATACATATGGCATATATATAGGTATAAGATGTGCATGGTCTTTGCATGTTTTGGAGTTCTGGACGAAGGCCAGATTGGCGTCAATATCAATGGACGCTTGAGTTGAGTAGGAGTCAACCCCATGGACGCCACACTAATTCCAGCGTCCAGCGATATGGACGCTAACTTCTCTGACGTGCATGCTTTGTAGAGCGCAGAATTCCGGAAGCAAGCCACCCCAACCATTGGGGAGCTGTCCCCAACGGTCTAAAAAGCCATCTTGTCACCCCTGCGTGATAAGAGAACCCCCTCTCCTATATACAAACCCATTTCAACAACCCTAAGCCTTCTCTTGTCCCTTTGCAAGAGAGGAAGAAGAGGAAAAGAAGAGAAAACCGTATTTTTGGACTGTGAGAAACCCCCACTTTTGCAACCCCAAATCTGAAGTTCAGAAGCTTGATCCGGCCACCTGCTACATCAAGGAGCTTGCTGGATCATCGAGGAAGGCATCCCCGACCTCAGACTGCACTGGAGCTTGCTCAAGAACCCGGAGTGAAGCTTTTCTAGGATTCTTGGGACAGCCCAAGGAGAGCTTCACCGAACCCTAGATCCTTTGGTGTTTTTCTAGAGGCAAGTACCCTACCCATAACGTCCATGTATGTGTCTAGGTTGGTTTTATAAATTTTATGTATTTTTCCTCGTGTCCTGGATCCCCTTTTTCACCTTTTCATTTGAGTTCGGTCTGTGTTTCTGCACAGACAGGAACTTGGCGTCAATGCCTTGACGCCAAGATCCAGGTGTGCGTCCAGCGATCTTGCCGTCCACTCCTAGAACGGCCAGAGACCGCCGCCAAGTTCATCTGAGCAGAACAGCAAGCTATTCTGCCCTTCTATATGATTATTTTCGATATGTTTCACGATGAGGATATAATGTAATCTCTTATATGTTATGTATACTAGTGAATGTGGTGTGTGGATGAATTTTGAGCAAGTGGTAAATGATAAGTTATTTATTTCATGGAAATACATGTATGATGAGTTGCTAATCTTGTCAACTCTTGTTTGTATGATTTAGGACGAGTCAGAATGTCCTACATTTTATGGTCATGCATGTATTAGTCAGTCTCTGTTCTGAAATTCTGAGATTTTTCCCATGCTTGTGTGAATTAGTGGAAATATTGTTTGGGAAATAGAAATCATGCGTAGGTCATGATAAATCTTCGTAAATCATGTATTGCCCAAAAATTTCAGGAATAAATTCTGTAGCTCCATGTCTGTTAGGGTTCAGAGTGATTGTTAAAAATTGTGATTGGTATTCAACTCCATGTTAAATCGAATTGCAGATAGCATGTGGAATTAATGTTAGATTTTCTGTAATTTCGTTTTAGCTTAGAAAATCTGAAATTTTCATGTGGGATCCTAAGCCCGAAATTAGCCTGTGGTTAAAATCTCAGGTCATTTGGACCAGTATATGATGCAATATGAATTTTCCATGTAAAAATGTGAAACTAATGCATGTCTTTGTAAAATGATTTGATTTTGTATATGGTAACTGATTAGTGAAATTTCCTGAGAGCTAAATTTCTGTAATTGTAGTTCCATGTTAGGAAAAACAGAGAAGTGTGCATGTGAGTGAGAAAGTGAATGAAATGAGAGTGACATGTGTAAACCTATGTGTTAAAATCGGTAAAAATGTGTAATGTGTAACTTGTGCCAAATGTGACACTGCTTCCGCAGAGGGCAGTGGAACCGTATCAGGGAAAAGTCCCCCTGAGAAGGTTCAATGTGTTGACCCTAAGGGCATTAGGGGAAATCCTGGAGGTGGACAAGTACCACTGGTTAGGGTGGAGACTTGTTCTCCCAGTCTGCGCAGTCCAAGAGTCGCCATTGATTGCCTAGATGGCGTCTATGTGATGTGATGTGTTGTGTCCTTCTTTGGTGGTTTGGACTATGTGTCACGGCACTAAATGTGAATGTGTAAATGTGTATGTGTTCATGTGAAAAATGTGAATGTGAACAATGTGTAAAAGTGCATGTGTAAGTGTGAAATGTGAATTTGAACTGTGTAAAATGTGAAACCAAAATGTGAGGATGTGAGTTTGTAATCCATGTTATGACAATCTGAAATCATGCTTAAACAGTAGCTTTACTATGTTATGATCATGTTTATGTATGCAAAATGCCTAAAATCCATGCTAGGGATAATTGTTAAGCATATATAAACAACTTCCATACTTGGTTGTGCACATGTTGTGTTTTAATCGTTGTTGTAGCTCTCATGTGTTAGATTATGATTGCTAAAGTATGTAAAACCAGCAAGTTTAAAGCATGTAAAATGGTTACGTATGTGCGTAGAAATGTGTAGATTCCATGTTAGGTATGTTTTCTTTCATGCATGCTCGGGAATTTATGTTAATGGCTTCCATGTCTTAGTTGGTTGAAGGTAGATTTTTATGTGAGGAATGAATAGAAAGCATGTGATAGATGATTTTGATTTAGGAAATCTGAAAGCATAGTCCATGTGTTTAAATTGTAGATTCACCATGATAGGTTGTAAAATTTAATGTCAAGCATGCTACGTGTTTGTCCTTGTGAATGTGTATGTAGAACTACTATGATATGTGCATGTGCGGTATGTGTAGAAGTACTTGCGGAGTCTTTTAGACTCACTACTTGCTTCGGCGTACAGGTGTAGTTGGTGACGAGACACTTGTGAGGAGACGTTGGAGACCGACTCCGAGCGTAGAGATTAGAGTGTTGGAGTACTTGTGACATTTTGTGATTTTCATAGTATGTAATTGAACATTGTACTAGCATTATCATGGAAGAATGTATAAGATGTACATCTATGTATTTGATTTTCAGCAATTTAAATTATGTGGACTTTTAGCTCTTTAAATGTTATCGAGACATGTATGTTAAATGTGGATGATGAATGAATGAAGACAGTGGTTCTTTTACTTCCGCTACTCTGTTCTTATATTCACGTGTATCTCAGCTGAATGTTATTGTTGGGTAAATGTCCCACTGTGATGACGCTCGCTATATCCGACGTGGGTTGGTATAACCGTACCGGTATAATGAGGGTCGTTGCAGAGATTGGTATCAGAGCAACCGGTTGAGATTGCACATGAATATACATAAGTCATCATCTTCATTACATGCTAAGTATACATAGGAATGTCCACATGTGTAGAATTGATTAATAACGAATGAAAAGTAGAGAAAGAAATGGTTAGAAACTTAATAACCTAGCTAATGGTGGCTGAAATTTATTACAGCCATGGCTTCGAGAGGTAGGCGTGGCGGAGCGCGTCGGCCCGTGAGGACGAGCCGAGACGTGACGAGCGGCGGAGCAGCAGGCCCCGGCACGCAAGGTTCTGTACTTCCCCCACCGCCGCCTGTGGATTATGGAGTATTCATGCAAGGTCTGGTGCAAGCCATGCAGACGCAGGCTCATACCCAGGCAGCACTCCAGGCACAGTTGGAGGCTCAGGTTAGACTAATAAAATTAATAGTCTGCTATTTGCTTATGTGATATTGTGTTGATTGTGTATTGCTTGATGTGCATGTAGCAGGCTCAAGTACCAGCTCAGACCATGGTGGACCTTCTACCATGGAGAGATTCAAGAGGATGCTGCCACCCTCTTTTAAGGGGGAGAGCGACCCATTGTTGGCTGAAAGCTGGATGAGGGAGATAGAAAAGATCTTCCGAGCCATCAGGTGTGCAGATGAGGATAAGGTTACATAGCCACTATGCTACAGGTATGTTTTAGTTTATATGCTTGTATGTTTTGTTAAGCTAGATTTGTTTAGATGGTGCTTATGAACGGTGTACTGCAGGAAAGAGGATGTATGTGGGCTTCATTGCTGCGTACCCGGTTGAGGACGGAGCTGTTGATGTTGCGTGGGACGAGTTCGTGAGGCTCTTTCGGGCCAAGTTCGTCCCCGAGCATGTGCAAGATCGGATGGAGCAAGAATTTCTATCTTTGGCTCAAGGCTCCATGACCGTGCTGGAATATGAGGCAAGATTTTCTGAACTCTCTAAATATGCACCTCATATCGTGGCAGACGAGCGCAGGAAGACAAAGAAGTTCGTGATGGGACTCAAGCCATCACTGCGGACGAGACTCGTGGCATTTGACCACCGCACATTGGACGAGGCCCTCAGTGCTGCTTGTAGGCAGGAGGAGAGATGGAACAATACCTGGAAGAAAAGAAAGCTTCGCAGAAGAGACCTGCAGCGACATTCCAGCGGCAGGACAAGAAGAAAGCGGTGTACCCGACACAGCAGCGACCAGTAGTAGTCGGCAGTTCTCAGGTACCTTCTGTACGTTCCCCTGGTGTGAAGAAGGAGTGTCCCCACTGTGGGAAGACACATCGTGGTACCGAATGTTGGATGATTACGGGAAAGTGCTTGAAGTGTGGGATCAGCGACCACAAGATCAGAGATTGCCCAAGACTTCAGCAGGGAGCTCAGCGTGGAGCGCCAGCCCCAGCGGTAGCGGCAGCCGCGCCAGCTACAGGAAGACCAGGAAGGCCTCGAGCCCCAGCTCGAGTGTTTGCTTTAGCTCGTGAGGACGCCGAGCAGGCGGAGCATGTCACTGAAGGTACGGTTTTACTTTTAGGTGTGCACGCTCGGGTTTTGTTTGATACGGGTGCTACTCACTCGTTCATTTCCGAGCGGTTGCTAGGCAGTTAGCCCTAGAGTCAGGCATAGAGTCTGAGGATTTAGAGGTCCCTTTGTCTATGCACACCCCTGCGGGTACGGTATCGACTAGGAAGTGCATTCCGTCGTTACCTGTGTGCATGAGGATAGAATCCTAGATGGGTGTTTCTTCTTGCTAAAGATGAAGGACTATGATGCTATTCTTGGTCTGGATTGGCTAGAGGAGCACTATGCGTTAGTAGATTGTCGTCGGAAGAGGATTGTTTTCCGCATTCCTGGTGAGGACGAGTTTTCTCATCCCTTGCCAAGGAACTTGGCAGGAAAGATGGTCATCTCTGCCATGAAGGCGATGCGCATGGTGAACAAGGGTTGTGACGCTTTTCTTGCCAGCGTGGTGTTAGTGCCAGAGGCTGATGAGTCACCTACTCTTGCGGAGATTGAGGTAGTGCAGGATTTTCCAGATGTCTTTCCTGATGACTTGACTGGATTGCCACCGATAGAGAGATAGAGTTTACCATAGAGTTGCTTCCGGGCACCTCTCCTATCTCGAAGGCTCCATATCGGATGGCACCTGCGGAGTTAGCTGAGTTGAGGAGGCAATTGCAAGAGTTGCTTGATAGGGATTTATTCGCCCTAGTGTTTCCCCTTGGGGCACACCTGTATTGTTCGTCAAGAAGAAAGACGGGTCACTTAGGTTATGCATTGACTATAGAAGTTGAACCAAGTGACTGTGAAGAACAAGTATCCCTTACCTCGTATTGATGATTTGTTTGACCAGTTGCGAGAGGCATCAGTCTTTTCTAAGATTGATTTGCGATCTGGTTATCATCAGTTGAGGATTCAGAGTGAGGATGTGTCCAAGACGGCGTTTAGAACCCGTTATGGACATTATGAGCTTTTGGTCCTTCCTTTCGGATTGACGAATGGCCCTGCAACGTTCATGGATCTCATGAACAGGGTGTTTAGGCCTTATCTAGATAGCTTTGTCGTAGTGTTTTTGATGATGTGTTGGTCTACTCTCCGGATGAGGCCACGCACCGTCAGCATTTGAGGGTAGTGTTAGAGGTTCTTCGTGCAGCTGTAAGCTAAGTTATGCAGCAAAGTGCAATTTTTGGTTGCGCGAGGTTCATTTCCTCGGGCATGTTATCTCCGGTGCTGGTGTTGCAGTGGATCTAGCAAAGGTCCAGGCAGTTATGGATTGGGAGATTCCCAAGACCCCTTCGGAGATTCGTAGTTTTATTGGTTTAGCTGGTTACTATCGGTGATCTATTGCGGGATTTTCATCCATCGCCGCCCCTTTGACTCAGCTTACCAGAAAGGGAGTGAAGTTCTTTTGGTCCAAGAAGTGTGAGAGTAGTTTTCAATTATTGAAGACTAAGCTCACGACAGCCCTGGTGTTAGTCTTACCGAGCGGTGTAGAGGGTTTTGCTATCTACACAGATGCGTCTCGGATTGGGTTAGGATGTGTGCTAATGCAGCAGGAAAGGGTAGTGGCTTATGCTTCTCGTCAGTTAAAGGAGCATGAGAAGAACTATCCGACTCATGACTTGGAGCTCGCAGCAGTGGTTCATGCACTAAAAATCTAGAGGCACTATCTTTATGGTGTCAGATTTAAGGTGTTTACCGACCACAAGAGCTTGAAGTATCTTTTCTCCCAAAAGGAATTAAACCTGAGGCAGAGGAGATGGATCGAGTTCTTGAAGGACTATGACTTCGACCTTCAGTATCACCCTGGGAAGGCGAATGTCGTAGCGGATGCCCTGAGTAGAAAGAGGCCATCTCTCCAGTAGGATTGGAAGATGTTGGAGGATGCGGCTTGCGCGTTGACTGAGTTAGAGCCATCGCTATGTCAGGCTTTTGTAGCTCAGCTATTCCTTAGGTCCTCGGTTTTGGATGAGGTGATCGAGCAGCAGGAAGCCGACCCTAGACTCTTAGAGTTAGTGGGCAAGGCAGGCATTGCTCGTGATGAGGACGGTGTGATTAGATTTCAGCACCGTGTTTGTGTCCTGATTTAGTAGATGTCCGTGAGCATGTGTTAGCGGAGGCTCATAGATCGTGATTCTCTATTCATCCGGGTAACACTAAGATGTACCAAGATCTGAAGAGATCATTTGGTGGTCCGGCATGAAGAAGGATGTTGCGGACTATGTGTCTAGATGTCTAGTATGTCAGCAAGTGAAAGCCGAGCGGCAGCGACCATCTGGCCTTATGAAGAGGATGGATATCCCAGTATGGAAGTGGGAGGCTATCACTATGGATTTCGTCTCGAGTTTGCCTCGATCTAGAAGGGGCAATGACTCGATTGGGTAGTTGTAGATAGATTCTCGAAGACTGCTCATTTCTTGCCTATGAAGAAGAAGCAGTCAATAGAGAGTTTAGCTAGATTGTATGTTAGTGGTATCATTAGATTGCATGGTGTGCCGAAGTCGATCATTTCGGATCGAGATCCGAGATTTACTTCGAGGTTGTGGAAGGGTCTTCAGGATGCTTTAGGTTCGGAGCTGAAGCTCAGTTCGGCATTTCATCCCAGACCGATGGACAGTCCGAGAGGACTATCCAGACGCTCGAGGATATGTTGAGGGCGTGTGTTCTGGATTGGAAGGATGATTGGGAGCGTCATTTACCTCTTGTGGAGTTCGCATACAACAACAGCTTTCATGCTAGTATTGGTATGGCTCCATTCGAGGCGTTGTATGGTAGGCCCTGCAGATCTCCTTTGTTGGGAGGAGACTGGTGATAGGCAGTTGATCGGTCCAGAGTTAGTTCAGGAGACTCGGATAAGGTCCAGCTATCAGGAAGAGGCTTGTTGCGGCACAGGATAGGCAGAAAGCTATGCCGACAACAAGAGGAAGGATCTTGAGTTCGAAGTTGGCGATCATGTCTTCTTGAAGATATCGCCTACTCGAGGTATTGTCAGATTTGGCAATCATAGTAAGTTGAGCCCTAGGTTCATTGGCCCATATGAGATTCTCAGACGTTTGGGCAGCGTGGCATTCATCCTGTGTTCCACGTTTCGATGCTCAGGAAGTATGTTCGAGATCAGTCTCATGTGATTAGTCACGAGCCAGTGGAGATTCAGCCAGATCTATCGTATGTCGAGCAACCAGTAGCTATTCTTGACCGGAAGGTTCAGCATCTCCGGAACAAGAGTATTGCGTCGGTGAAAGTTCTATGCGGAACTTCTCACGAAAGGAGGCTACTTGGGAGCTTGAGGATGCGATGAAGAAGAAGTATCCCCTTTTGTTTGAGTAGTGTCGTTCTAACTTCGAGGACGAAGTTTCTTTTAAAGGGAGAGGGTGTAAGGCCCTCGAATTTTGTTGCCTTATTGTATTGCATGAAATAATTCATGTTGTGTATGTACGTATGTAAATATCTACGTAAGTACTAGTGGTATACTTATATGCATGTGTATAATTAGAGTAAATACTGTATGAATGGTTGATGGTAGTGTGTACTTGATAGCGTATACATATGGCATATATATAGGTATAAGATGTGCATGGTCTTTGCATGTTTTGGAGTTCTAGCCGAAGGCCAGATTGGCGTCAATATCAATGGACGCTTGAGTTGAGTAGGCGTCAACCCCATGGACGCCAACACTAATTCCAGCATCCAGCAATGTGGACTCCAACTTCTCTGACCTGCATGCGTTGCAGAGCCCAGAATTCCGGAACAAGCCACCCTAACCATTGGGGAGCTGTCCCCAACAGTCTGAAAAGCCATCTTGTCACCCCTGCATGATAGAGAACCCCCTCTCCTATATACAACCCCATTTCTACAACCCTAAGCCTTCTCTTGTCCCTTTGCAAGAGAGGAAGAGAGGAAAAGAGAAAACCCTATTTTCGGACTGTGAGAAACCCCCACTTTTGCAACCCCAAATCTGAAGTTCAGAAGCTTGATCTGGCCACCTGCTGCATCAAGGAGCTTGCTGGATCATCGAGGAAGGCATCCCTGACCTCGGACTGCACTGGAGCTTGCTCAAGAACCCGGAGTGAAGCTTTTCTAGGAGCTTCTTGGGACAGCCCAAGGAGAGCTTCACCGAGCCCTAGATCCGTTTGGTGTATTTTCTAGAGGCAAGTACCCTACCCATAACGTCCTGTATGTGTCTAGGTTGGTTTTATAAATTTTATGTATTTTCCCTCGTGTCCTAGATCTCCTTTTTCACCTTTCATTCGAGTTCGGTCTGTTTTTCTGCACAGACAGGAACTTGGCGTCAATACCTTCATGCCAAGATCCAGGTGTGCATCCAGCAATCTTGCCGTCCACTCCTGGATGGCTAGAGATCGCCACCAAGTTCATCTGAGTAGAACAGCAAGCTGTTCGCCCTTCTATATGATTATTTCGATATGTTTCACGATGAGGATATAATGTAATCTCTTATATGTTATGTATACTAGTGAATGTGGTGTGTGGATGAATTTTGTGCAAGGTGGTAAATGATAAAGTTTATTTATTTCATGGAAATACATGTATGATGAGTTGCTAATCTTGTCAACCCTTGTTTGTATGATTTAGGACGAGTCAGAATGTCCTACATTTTATGGGTCATGCATGTATTAGTCAGTCTCTGTTCTGAAATTCTGAGATTTTTCCCATGCTTGTGTGAATTAGTGAAATATTGTTTGGGAAATAGAAATCATGCGTAGGTCATGATAAATCTTCGGTAAATCATGTATTGCCCAAAAATTTCAGGAATAAATTCTGTAGCTCTATGTCTGTTAGGGTTCAGGCAGTGAATTGTTAAAAATTGTGATTGGTATTCAACTCCATGTTAAATCGAATTGCGGATAGCATGTGGAATTAATATTAGATTTTCTGTAATTTCGTTTTAGCTTAAAAAAATCTGAAATTTTGCATGTAGAATTCTAAATCCGAAATTAGCTGTGGTTAAAATTTCAGGTCATTTGGACCAGTATATGATGCAGTATGAATTTTCCATGTAAAAAAATGTGAAACTAATGCATGCCTTTGTAAAATGATTTGATTTTGTATATGGCAACCTGATTAGTGAAATTTCTGAGTACTAACTTTCTGTAATTGTGGTGTCATGTTAGGAAAAACAGAGAAGTGTGCATGTGAGTGAGAAAGTGAATGAAATGAGAGTGACATGTGTAAACTTTGTGTAAAATCGGTAAAAATGTGTAATGTGTAACTTGTGCCAAATGTGACACTGCTTCCGCAGAGGGCAGTGGAACCGTATCAGGGAAAAGTCCCCCTGAGAAGGTTCAATGTGTAGTAACCCTAAGGGCATTAGGGGGAAATCCTAGAGGTGGACAAGTACCACTGGTTAGGGTGGAGACTTGTTCTCCCAGTCTGCGCAGTCCAAGAGTCGCCATTGAATTGCCTAGATGGCGTCTATGTGATGATGTGTTGTGTCCATCTTTGGTGGTTTTGACTATGTGTCATGGCACTAAATGTGAATGTGTAAATGTGTATGTGTTCATGTGAAAAATGCGAATGTGAACAATGTGTAAAAGTGCATGTGTAAAGTGTGAAATATGTGAATTTGAACTGTGTAAACATGTGAAACCAAAATGTGAGGATGTGAGTTTGTAATCCATGTTATGACAATCTGAAATCATGCTTAAACAATAGCTTTACTATGTTATGATCATTTTTGTATGCAAAATGCCTAAAATCCATGCTAGGGATATTGTTAAGCATATATAAATAACTTCCATACTTGGTTGTGCACATGTTGTGTTTTAATCGTTGTTGTAGCTCTCATGTGTTAGATTATGTTTGCTAAAGTATGTAAAATCAGCAAGCTTAAAGCATGTAAAATGGTTACGTATATGCGTAGAAATGTGTAGATTCCATGTTAGGTATGTTTCCTTTCATGCATGCTCGGGAATTTATGTTAATGGCTTCCATGTCTTAGTTGGTTGAAGGTAGATTTTATGTGAGGAATGAATAGAAAGCATGTGATAGATGATTTTGATTTAGGAAATCTGAAAGCATAGTCCATGCGTTTTAATTGTAGATTCACCATGATAGGTTGTAAAATTTAATGTCAAGCATGCTACGTGTTGTGCCTTGTGAATGTGTATGTAGAACCTACTATGATATGTGCAAGTGCGGTATGTGTAGAAGTACTTGCGGAGTCTTTTAGACTCACTCCTTGCTTCGGCGTACAGGTGTAGTTGGTGACGAGACACTTGAGGAGGAGACGTTGGAGACCGACTCCGAGCGTGGAGATTAGAGTGTTGGTTCTTGTGACATTTTGTGATCTTCATAGTATGTAAATTGAACATTGTACTAGCATTATCATGGAAGAATGTATAAGATGACATCTATGTATTTGATTTTCAGCAATTTAAATTATGTGGACTTTTAGCTCTTTAAATGTTATCGAGACATGTATGTTAAATGTGGATGATGAATGAAATGAAGACAGTGGTTCTTTTACTTCCGCTACTCTGTTCTTATATTCACGTGTATCTCAGTTGAATGTTATTGTTGGGTAAATGTCCCACTGTGATGGCGCTCGCTATACCGACGTGGGTTGGTATAACCGTACTGGTATAATGAGGGTCGTCGCAGACTTGCACCAGAATTCTGCAATCTGAATCCACCTCGTTTCAGCGGGACCACTGATCCCGATGAGGCAGAAAATTGGCTTAAGGGGACAGAGCGTATTTTTCGTGTCATGCAGTGCGCGGATGGGGACAAGCTTCTACTGGCAACCTTTCAACTTGAACGGGACGCCCGTGCATGGTGGGAGTCTATTGAGGCAACAAGGGATGACGCACAGTTCACCTGGGAAGAGTTCAAGGAGCATTTCAACTCCAAGTATTTTTCGAGAGAGTCCAAGAAAGGAAGGCATCAGAATTTGCTGCGTTAAGCAGAGGCACCTTACTGTCACTGAATATGAAGTGCAATTCTCTCGATTGGCACGTTATGCCAATCACCTGGTCAGCACCGAAAAGATGAAGACAAGACGTTTCTCTCAATGGGCTTAAGCCTTCTTATATTACTCAACTTGCACCCATGGACATTCAGACCTATGCTGAAATGGTCAAGAAGGCTCAGTTACTAGAAGATGCGACCGATCTGACTGATCGCATCAAGGGGAGACTAGTCAAGAAGGAACCAACATCTGGTTCCTCCAGCAAGCCCACAAATGGAAAGAAGCGGTCGTTCAACATCACTGGAGGGCCAAGCCAGGAACGAAAGCCCAAGATACCTACTCCTCTCCTCAAAAACCAACAAGACCAACTGTGAGCGTTGTGACAAGCCTGGTCACACTGCCGCTGAGTGTTGGATAAAAGTAGGTGCCTCCTATGTTGCGGAAATCGCAATCACCGCATTTCCGAGTGTCCTGCTGAAGGAGCAAGAGAAGGAGAAGCGTCCTATGGGACAGAAGAAACCAGGTAGACTGCAGGCCTTGCAAGAGGTTGAGACCACCGAGGAAGGTGGAGTTGTTGAAGGTACTTTACAAGTCTTTTCTCAATTAGCATTTGTTTTATTCGATACTGGTGCTACACATTCTTTATATCACAAGCATTTACTGATACCTTAATGAGGAACCTGTATCTATGACATTTGAATTACCTGTCACAACACCACTAGGAGAAAGGGCTCAGTTGAATAAATATTTTCTATTAGCCGATGTAAAGGTTGGTGAACTCAATCTTAGAGACGATCTGATCTATATGCCCATGGAGGGCTACGACGTTATTCTGGGAGCCGATTGGCTATCCACGTAGGGGCTATCGTGGATTGTCGAAGAGGGAAGATTTCCTTCAGTGAATTCCCTAAGCTGACCTTTACGGGACGTAGACACAAGAGGCACTTGTCTCTCGTATCTGCTATCAAAGCACAGAATATGATAAGGAAAGGGAGTGTGGCATTTCTTGCCGCTATCGTAGTTGAAAAGAAAGTAGTTAAGATATCAGACATCCACATAGTACAAAAATACCCTGATGTGTTCCTGATGAGCTGCAAGCATACCACCTGAAAGAGATGTCAATTTCAATTGACCTCATACCTGGAGCCGCATCGGTTTCACGCCAACCCTACAGGATGTCCCCTGCTGAATTGAAGGAATTGAAAGTGCAATTGATGGAACTATTAGAAAAAGATTTATCAGGCCGAGTACTTCTCCTTGGGGAGCACCAGTGTTGTTTGTCAAGAAGAAGGATGGATCTATGAGGTTGTGTATTGACTACAGGCAGTTGAATCATCTCACTATCAAGAACAAGTACCCACTGCCTCGTGTTGATGAATTATTTGATTAGATCTCAGGAGCAAAGTATTTTTCTAAGATTGACCTTAGATCGGGATATCATCAGATGAAGATTAAGATGCAGACATTTACAAGACGGCTTTCAGGAGTAGGTACGGTCATTATGAATTTGTAGTCATGCCTTTTGGACTAACCCATGCTCCTACAGCTTTTATGCAATTAATGAACAGTATCTATCGACCATACCTCGACAAGTTCGTCGTGGTTTTCATTGATGATATTCTCATATACTCCAAGACCAAATAAGAGCATGAGGAGCATCTGAGGATCGCTCTGCAGATCTTGCGGGACAACCAACTCTACGCCAAATTGAGCAAGTGTGAATTCTGGCTCGAGGAGGTGTCATTTCTGGGACATGTTATTTCCAAGGATGGTATCGTTGTCGATCCTTCCAAGGTAGAAGCCGTACTCAACTAGGAAAGGCCGACTAATGTTACAGAGATAAGAAGCTTTCTTAGACTAGCTGGATACTACAGACGGTTCATAAAAAACTTCTCCAAGATAGTTGTACCTCTTACGCGTCATACGCGGAAGGAGAACCATATGTCTGGAGCAAGGAGTGCGAGAAGAGCTTTCAAACACTCAAGCAATTATTGACATCTGCACCTGTCCTCGCATTACCAGTCGAGGGCGCAGGATTCTTAGTCTACACTGATGCATCTAGAATCGGTCTAGGCTATATATTAATGCAGAATGAGAGGGTGATAGCCTATTCTTCAAGGCAGTTGAAGCCACATGAAGTTAACTACCCTATCCATGACTTAGAACTGGCTGCTGTGGTATTTGCACTCAAAATCTGGAGACATTACCTATATGGAGAGCAATTCATTGTCTACTCCGACCACAAGAGTTTGAAGTATTTATTCTCTCAGAAGGAGCTTAACATGAGACAACGAAGATGGCTGGAGTATTTAAAGGATTTCGATTTCAACATTAAATATCACCCAGGTAAAGGTAATGCAGTAGCTGATGCACTTAGCAGAAAGCCAGTAGCTTTATTATCATGTTTAGTCATGGGCGAGATGCAATTGTTAGAATAGTTCGCCAGTCTAGATCTGAACATCGAGAAGAGAAGTGATAAGATGATAGTTGCCAATTTAAGAGCTCAAACCGATATATTTGTCGAGATCAAAGAGCAACAAGCAAATGATCCATTCCTAGTCCGAGTCAGGGAGACCATAGCTGACAAGCCAGATTTCTCCATCGCTGAGGATGGAAGGACATTATTCCAAGCCAAGACTTGTGTGCCTGACAAAGAGGAGCTGAAAAGGAAGCTATGGATGAAGCCCACAAGACCAAGTATACCATTCACCCAGGAACAACCAAGATGTACCAAGACATGAAAAGATCATTTTGGTGGCCAAACATGAAGCATGAGGTAGCTGAGCATGCCGCGCACTGCCTCACTTGTCAGCAGGTAAAAGCAGAACACACGTCGTCCTATGGGTGTACTCAGACCCCTGGACATACCTGAATGGAAGTGGGAAAGCATCGGAATGGATTTCATCATGGGTTTACCCCGAACTCGTGGTGGAATCGATGCTATTTGGGTTATTGTGGACAGATTGACCAAGTCCACACATTTCCTCGGCATTAATAGCACCTGGAGTGTTGATGTGCTTGCAGCTTTGTATGTGAAGAGATAGTCAGACTACATGGGGTTCCAGTATCCATAGTCTCATCGTGACCCTAGGTTCACTTCTAGATTCTGGAAGAGACTCCAGACTGTCTTAGGCACGAAACTCAACTTTAGCACAGCTTTCCACCCACAGACTGATGGACAGACTGAAAGGACAAATCAGATAGTGGAGGACATGCTACGTGCCTGCACTATAGATTTTGAAGGTTATTGGAATGAACAACTATCACTGATAGAATTTTCCTACAACAACAGTTATCAGGCCACATTAAGATGGCACCATTTGAAGCTCTGTATGGCAGAAGCTGTAGATCGCCAGTGTGCTGGAATGAAGTAGGTGAGCAACAATGGCTGGGACCAGACATGGTACAAAATACTAGCAGAGATATATAGATTATCAGAGACAGAATTAAGGTAGCTTAGTCCAGGCAGAAGAGCTATGCTGATAAAAGAAGAAGGGACTTAGAGTTTCAAACTGGAGACCATGTGATGCTCAACGTATCCCCGACCCGAGGATTTCAACGGTTTGGGATGAAAGGCAAGTTAAGACCAAGATTCATAGGTCCATTGAAGTATTGGATAGAGTTGGCGAGGTGGCGTACCGACTAGCACTACCTCCCCAGTTCTCTACCGTACATAATGTTTTCCATGTGTCAATGCTAAGGAAGTGTGTACGATCCTTCACATATGATCAGCTTTGACGATATCAGCCTGAATAGAGATATGACCTATGAAGAGAAACCTGTGAAAATACTAGATAAAAAGATTCAACAACTTCGGAACCGACCCATATCTGTGGTCAAGATACTGTGGAGAAATCACGAAGTTGAAGAGGCAACATGGGAGCCCGAAGCAACCATGCGATGAAATTATCTGGATTTATTCAGTAAGACATTCTTCTCTTACGATTATATGATTTGGAGACCAAATTCTTTTTAGAGAGGTAGGATGTAGCACCCTTGATTTTTAAAATCCAAATAAAATAAAGTTTTTATTTGAATAAATGAGATAATCGATTTAATTGGAATAAAGGGGAAATAAATGGAAACAAAGCGAATTAAAGCAATACCCATTAAGCTAAATTATTAATGGGTTACGCTAATGAACCAAACCTAATAGTTTGGGCCCAATTAGTGATAGTCCATCTTGGGAGGAGATGTAATTAAGTAAATTTCGTATCTAATTAATTAGAAAATAGTAAAAGGCTAAGATAAACACTAAATAAGTCATGTTTATCTAAAATAAGAGTCCCTAACCCATCCTAACCCCATTAGCCACAAAATTAGACCCTCTCCTTACCCAATTACATAGATAATAGCAAGAAAAATAGGTGATAATTATATGGAAATTCGTAATTAAATGAGGAGGAAAGAGTTTTAGGTGATTTAGAACTCTACAAGCCATCAAAACACCCCCCATTCAACCCTAGCACCCCACAATCATTGCTGGAAGGTCTGGAGACGAGGAGGAGGCGATCTAGAGGAAGAACTTGGAGGAGAAGGGGCTAGAGCTTGGCTTTCTTCTTCATATTTTCGTCATCCAAACTAGGGTTTTCTTGCTCTACGAAAAAGGTAGGCAATCTCTCAAGCTAAAATCGTGAAAAAAATTACCCTAGGTAGAATTCATGATCCTCTTCAAAAGCCCTCTGGTCTGGTTGCATTTCGCTCATCCATTTGGGCGAATTTAATTCGTGAAGCCCTGCTGTTACTATGACCGAAATCTCATGTTTTCTCTAATTCCTCACATGTACTAGCTCTCATGCCATGATAATTCTCACATATACTGCATTTTATTAGCTTTCAAATGGCCCTGGTGCTCTATTCGATCTCCCATTAGGGAGAATTAATTCTTTGAATCTCTGTCAGAACCATGCACCCGACCCTTCATGTTGCTTGTGAACTCCGTGCATACTTCATCCCACATCATGAGAAAATTCTCGTAAATACTACATCTTGTTAGCTTTCAACGCCCCTAGTTTCAGAATTTTTCATCATGTATTCATCTCTAATTAATTTGTTGAACCTTGACTGCGCCTGTTTAGGTCATCGAATGTAACTATTCAAAGCATGCCTAAATCTTGTCTAATTTCAAATTAACCGTGCATGCTGATAGATCTATGTGTCTACTTTGATTTGAAACTAGATTCATGATTTTGGGTCATTATACGATTTTATATTGAATTTATAAGAGCCCTGTGTCTAATCTGATCAACCCTGGAAAAAGGGAAAAATGTCGGACCATCCTGATATCGCGACGGCGCGATCTGCCAGGATACCAGTCAGGTCGCGCCCTACAGGCGCATCGCGTTTAGAACGCGGCGGGCTAAGGCGTCGCAGTTTCCTTTCTGGTCTGAGCCAGGCCGGCGGTCTGCGAATCGCGCCTGAGCCGCCTTGCGACTTGAATCGCGACGGGTAGGTCCGCCGCGATTTGGAGACTTCGGCAGAACATGAAATTGCTCTCATGCCCTTGTCAATTAAGCTATATGACTCAAGTTTAACCCTAACCATGCACTATTTTGAACAGTAACAATTTGATTATTTATATTTGTTAATAATCGCATGAAATATATTATTTAAAGTCAATTGGACGACCTATCATATTCTCAAGATTTCTTTACACTTGCACACACATAACATTATTAATTGCCATTTGACCTTATTAATTACGCAATAATGTATTCGGTAATTTAGTGAAATAATTACTAAAATCCCTATTTTATAAAATATAATCGTTTCCGTTTTTACTCGCGCATTTTATCTACCGTTACCGTTTTCCCTCGCCTTCGAGCACTCGAGGTACGACGGACCCATTCTATACATTTCTCTTGACTGACTCGGACCACCTCTCCATCGGAATACTCTCCACTGGACCAGGGACTCCTTGTCAAGACCTCCGTAAGTCTCCTTGGCTTTGGCGCACGTCATTAGTCAATGAGCTGGTTGTACCCTAAAACCCGTTACACCTTAGGGATCAGTACGATCCATGGCCTTAGTGTTTCCTTCTTGTCTTGGGTTCACGCCGAACCACCTGACCCGTGTACCTGGCACGGCTAAGGGGACGGTTGTGACTTCTACTAGACTGCCGGTACCCGACCTGGTGCCGTGCAACCATTACTATCGTGTTTTCTCATCATTTTACGGAAATGTCCCTATCTCATCTACTATCTCGATACTCTCATCTGTTCACGTTCTCTCTACACTCTCGTCTAGTTCATCTGCTAGTCTCATCTATTCTTGGTACTCTCTTGGCTATTTTGTGATTGTCTAAGATAAAAACATGACTATGCTAGGCAGCATGATAAGGGCCTGATCTGGTCCTTGGGAGGAGCACCTGAAAGGCTATAACTCACGAGGGTCTAATGATCAGGGTGATTGGCATACACCTAACGCATGACACGCAAGATTTGATCTAAGACAATTCACAAACATTCTGTACATGATACTTGACTTGTGGTTGATAAGATGATCGACCAACGCATGTTACTTGATTTACTTGCTATCATGACTTGTGCACTGCTGTGCAATTTACTTGTTAACTTGAAATATGGCCAAATCTTTTGTGTACTTGTTACATATGAAGGTATTCTTGTCTTGTGATCTTGACTGACACGACTATACCTGATCGTTCTCGTACTTGCTCGTTCCTGTTAGTTGCCCTACTTGATAAAAGGTTAAACACTTAAAGTCTGCTTGTTTACACGAGATATTAAGTCCTACTGGGCGTTATTCGCTTATCCTGCATTTTTATTTAATGTGTTTCAGGCGAGTATGTCGATGACCACAGGACTGAGGATGATGCTCAAGAGTGACCCATTTCCACAACCAAGACTATCTAGTAGTAGTCAGATAGTGTTAGACCCCAAATTTTTATTCTCTTTTATATATATGTATGTATATGAATGGTGTTTGGGAGTTCGCTCATTGTGTGCATAGCGTGCGTAGTTCATTGTGCCTACTATAAGTTTTATACTTCTCTTGAGCATGAGCATATACGTAAGCATATTCGCGTAGAGTGACAATTAGCTAAATTAAGAAGTAATATGAATGTTCTCTTTTCTTTCCAAGAATCTTAGACTTAGAATGATTGAGTAATATTATGTATGTATTTTCTAAATATTGAAGAATACCCTATACTACCTATTTCATGGAATTTTGTATGAGAGTATATGAAGTACATATGTGTATGTAGGTATGTATGTTATCTTGTGCGTGTGACAATTGTATACCTAATTTTACATGCATAACACCTTGTTGTACTTATGTATGCATGTGTATGTTTAATTGTAAACATGGTTCATTGCATGGTTTAGTTAATGCGTACATTGTACTTCGTACATTGCATGTACATAAAGAGTTCAAGCATGGTAGTGTATTTAGTAGTTTATATTGGGATTCTATACTCCTCATGAATAACATGCATGTATTTTTATGATAATTAGGTGAGGATAGTCAATTGGCTAAATTATGCATATAGTACTTAAGCAATGTAGGTAAAGTTGTGCAAGTTAATCTAATTATCAGTTCGCATGTTGTTTCCATCTATTTCAAGCATAATGTACACAAGTGTGCTACACCCGTGTGTGTATACTATATATATGCCAAATCAAGTGTGTATGCATAGGTAGATATCTACGTACATCTCATCTTAGTGTATTCATGTATGCTTGTGTATGCCTAGGTATAAATGCTATTGATTGCCCAGTGTAGTAATATACATATTATAACCTTATACTTTGTATGCGTATGAAGATATTCATGTACTGTTGTTATCTTAAATGTACCTATGTATGTATATGTAGGATAAGTAGTAATTATTGGATATTACATGGTGTAGTGGTGTATACACTATACTACATAGATTTCATGTGCATGTATGAGTGGGTTAAGCATGGTTCTGCATGATTTTAAGTTCTGGCAGAAGAGTGTATTGGCGTCAACATACATGGACGCACATGTTATGTCAGCGTCCATATCGACGGACGCCAAACCTATGTAGCCGTCTAGGGTTGTGGACGTCAATATCCCTAATTTTCTGTGCTCTACAGAGCGCAGAGAACACTCATTGGGCCAGGCCTCTGATTGGGGAGATGTCTTCCCAACGTCTCTCTTGTCCCTTCAGCCCCTGCACGAGCCCCTCTTGCCCCTTATTCTTAAAACACCTCTCTTTGCTATCCTAGAGAGCTCTCTTGGCTCATTTTCTAAAAGGAAAACCTAGCTGAGAGGAGAGATGAAGGACTGACCTTGAGAGCTCAGATCCGCATTCTGAGGCTTGGATCCGGCGATCTTCTTCGACAAGCAGGAAGTCCAAGCATAGGAGAAGGCTTCCCCGACGTTGGACTGCGGCTTGCAACCCCCTGGAACCCGAGCAAAGGATTTCTGGAGGCTTCTTGGCAAGAGCCAAGGAGAGCTTCATCGCTATTTTGATCCGTTTAGAGGTTTTCTTCAGGCAAGTAACCCTAGGTCTTGCCTAGATAGTCTCCTAAGTCTCAGGAATTTTTGTGGATTTTAATTCGTGTCCTGGAGCCCCTATTCTGAATCTTTTTCCAAGCTCGTCTGTGTTCTTACACAGACAGGAACTTGACGGCAAGAGACCTTGCCGTCAAGTGCATATGTTAACGGCATGCGATAATGCCGTCAACCCCTGTACGCGGCCAGGTCATGACGTTGAGTTCGTCAGGACAGAACCGTTAACTGTTTTCTCCCTTAAATGACTATTTTTCGATGTTTTCTCGCGATGAGGATATACTGTAAACCCTATACGTTATGTAAGATATCTATTGTGGTGTGTGGATGGGTTATTGAGCCTGGTATGAGTAATGCAATTAATTGTTTTGTGAAAATGCATATGTTAAGATAATAACCTTCTTGATTCACTGTTTGGATGATTTAGAGAGGGTCGGAAAGTGCTAAATGTTGTGAGCCATGTATGCATGCATCAGTCATCCCCTGCAATTTCTATGATTTTTCCCATGTTTATATGATTTGTTAGAGTTTATGTTTTGGAAAATAGAGAATATGTATAGGACTATTAAATTCTCTAGTAAATCGTGCTTTGTGCAATAAATACGGGTAGAATGTCATGTAAATCCAGGCATGTCAGGTCAGGGCTGAGGCATGTTAAATCAAATGCTTATGCTAGGTTTCCATGCTAATAGGGATTTCAATAGCATGTAAAATAATGTTTGATTTTCTGTAAATTCTATTTATCTCAGAAAAATCTGAAAAATTTAGGGTATGATCTTGAACCCGAAACTAGCATGTGGTTAAAATTTCAGGTCATTTGGACTAGTATATAAAGAGTTATGTGTTTTTCATGTGAATGTAATAATCTACTATGTTAGCGTAATGTGGTTAGTTATTGCTTAAACCCAACCTGATTAATGAAACTTCTGGAATGTTAATTATGGTCATCTGTAGTAGCATGGTTAGGAGAAAAACAGAGTCACATTGTGCATGAGAAAATGAGGGAGATGTGAGTGTTATGTGTAAAATACGTGTTAAAACTCGGCATGAGTAAAGTGTAAAAGTTGTGCCTATGTGACACTGCTACCCTAGAGGCATCGGGAGCCGCATATAGAAAAGTCCCTATAGAAGGCTCCATGTGATATAAGTTTGTCCCAAAGGCATTGGAAAACCCCGGAGGTGGACAAGTACCACTGGATAGGGTGGAGAGGGCTTCTCCCGGTCTGCGCAGTTACCAAGATTCACCGCTGTATTGCCTAGGTGGTGAGTATGTGTATGAGTTGTGTCATGCGTTGTGTTATGAGTTGTGTTATGAGTGTGTTGAGAGCTGTGCTAAGGAATGAGCATGAGCTATGAGATATTGTTAGTGTCCTCTACTGGTGGTTAGGACTATGTGTCATGGCAACTTATTTAAGCAATGAAAAATGAACAAAGTGTGAAATATGTGAACATGGCACGTGGTAAGTGCAATCGATGTGATACATGATAATGAAAGTGGTAGAGTAAATGATGTGGGAACGTGTAAATTGTGTAAGTGTGAACATGTGTACATGTCAAATGTGTAAAAGTGAACAATGTGAATGAGTAAGTGTGCAATCATGTGGGATAAAGGTGTTAGATTATGAACTTATGATATATGTCATGAAAGTGTTAAATGCATATCCAAACAGCAACCTAAATGTATGCAAAACGATGTTTCACTTGTGTAAGAATGAGTAGAATCCATATTAGGAACTTCCCTTTCAAACATATGATAATCTCACGTTAATTGCTATCATGTTGTGATTGAATTGTATGTATATATAGCTCTCACGTGAATGAAATGGTAGTGAGCATGTAATAGGATTTTCACGTTTGCAAAAGGTTGATTATGAATATGGCAATTGCATGAAAAATATTTGGATTCCATGCTAGTTGGAAGGCTCAATTAGTATAAAGGTTTATACTTAAGTGCTCATGGATTGCTAAATGGTTTCACCATGTTTAACCTTCAAGTCATGCTACAAATGTGAACCATGTGCATGTGATTTTATTATGTTAAAACAGCAAGCAAATTGTATAAATAAATATAAAAAGGTCATGTAAAAAGCAAGTAGTCATCATGCTAGCTTGTTCTTTTCTTTACGCTCAATTGTATGCTGTAGTAGTAGAAATATCCATGGGTTAAAAGAATGGTGGACGAATCATGCTACATCTTAGGTGTAACTAATAAGTGCATGTGTATGTATGTAATGCTCATGATTTAGAATAGATTTTGGTAGACTAAAGCATGCTCCTGTGAAGATAATATGTCTTGCTAGTTGAGAGTAAGGACCATGAGTACCTTCGTGATTTGATGATAGTGTGCATCTCTTAATGTTAATGCCATATTGTGAGTGTGACATATTTAAGTTTAAGACTTTGGTTTGCTTGCTGAGTCTTTGGACTCACTCTTACTTCGGCGTACAGGTTACAGGTGTCTTGTTCTAGAAGGAAGCTTGGTGAGGATCGTCATTAGAAGACTATTTTGTGGAGATATTACGTTGTACTTTTCTTTTTCCTTGCATGAAAAGGATTATTGTATGGACAATATTTGGACAATGTAGTTATTTTATCTTGTATTAAGGTGGACATTGTCTTTCAATTTCGCTATTTAGATTGTGGAATGTGTGTTAGTGATGGGTAAGAGTTGAGTTGATATTTTATTCCGTTGTACTCTATTGCTATCCAGGTACACATCAACCTATCGACTAGTGTTGGGTACATGTCCCACTGTGACGACGCCCTTTATACCGATGGGGATTGGTATAATCGTATCGGTATGAAGAGGGCGTTACAGATAGTATAGTGATGAGTAGTGAGTTAGATAGTATATGATAGTGTTGATTTTGAATAAAGTACTCTGGGCCCTAGTTTTGGCTCTGATACGTTGATGTAATAGTTATTCTTGAAGTTTGATGAGTTATTAGTGAATGTAATGATGACTGGCGGATTATTAATGATATTAGATTTTATTTGGAATTCTCTCAATTGTGCAATGGTTTGCCATTTATTTCTCGCTTGGTTCTATTTAATAACTGTAGTCCCGCTCCGATATTCCCCGTCGGGGCGTTATAAGAGATCTACAATCAAGGATTCTTCTCAGACCGAAGGGCTCTCACACAGATGTGAACTTAGCACCGAGAGCAAGAGCTAAAAAACTAATGAGAGTTTGTGTCTGGCTCTAAGAAGGGTTTTCAGAAGGTTGAAAACATTGTCGCTTGTTGTTGTCTCACTTGCTCTTGTTTTTCAAACTTCATTCTATATATATCAACGTTTGAAATTCGAACGTTGAAGTGTCCGTTGTCTCCATGCATAGGTGTATGTTAGACTGCTTGATCCTTGGAAGCTTCCAGTCAACAGTCTCTTATCTTTTCATGCACGTAAAGAGATAAGATCTTCTGTAATATCCTTTGGCTTCTATTTTGTCCAACGTTGTATCACTAGAGCTGTCAGTGACCTGTATATATTAAATGCTAGAACAAGTAGACAGCTAGATTGTCTCTTGTTG
This sequence comes from Colocasia esculenta, assembly GCA_014218235.1. Classification (NCBI taxonomy): domain Eukaryota; kingdom Viridiplantae; phylum Streptophyta; class Magnoliopsida; order Alismatales; family Araceae; genus Colocasia; species Colocasia esculenta. Next base: position 780,396 of record CM024759.1, on the reverse strand, counting down.
TCAGTCATCGTTGGTGTGAACATTCACCAAAATAGTAATGCCATTTTTCTGTTCAAAAAGGATGCATAGAGAATAGTCATGATATCGTCTGTATGCATGCAGAGATACGTACTATCGTAATAAATGCATTGCGGTCAAAAAGATATACAAGACAACTTTGACTTTTCAACAAATTCAAAAATCAGCTCGAAAGGCAAATCGTTATTTTCTATGAATTGCTATATGCAAATGAGTTGATATTCGTGAAAATCGTTGTGTGCTCATAAGCATGCTGATGCACTAACAACCAAATCAATGTAGAGACAAATCGTTGTGACTTCGTAAGCAAATCGTTATGCATGAGTCGTTATGCTCAGCGATCAAGTCGTTATGTAACTTATTGAATCGTTACAGAGATCAAATCGTTATTCTTACTTAGAAAATCGATGTGAGACCAAATCATTATGATCAATAAAGGAATCGTTACGAGACCAAATCGTTATGATCACTAAAGGAATCGTTACGAGACCAAATCGTTATGATCACTAAAGGAATCGTTACGAAAGCAAGTCATTTCAATCACTAAAGAAATCGTTGCGATCACTTATCGAATCGTTGGGAGGGAAAATTGTTGTGATCACTTATCGAATCATTGTGAGGGCAAATCGTTGCGATCACTTATCGAATCATTGTGGGACCAAATAGTTGCGATCACTTATCGAATCGTTGTGAGGGCAAATCGTTGCGATCATTCGAACAAATCGTTGCAATGAGTAAATCGTTACGACGACTTAAGGAATCGTTGTGATGAGCAAATCGTTACGATATCCGAAGAATTGTTGCAATGAGTAAATCGTTACGATGACTTAGGGAATCGTTGCGATGAGCAAATCGTTATGATGACTTAAGGAATCATTGCGATGAGCAAATCGTTACGATGACTTAGGGAATCGTTGCGATGAGCAAATCGTTATGACGACTTAAGGAATCGTTGTGGAAACGATTTCTTTTGTTAAAACCAGACGACATTTCAGTCTATGAATAAATTGTTAAGGAACTTATCAAATCGTTATGATGAAATCATTGTAGACAGAGAAAATCATTGTGATTTATAATAGAAGTCGATGTGGACTTAGAGAGACATCAGAATTGAAATTAATAATGCTTCAGAAAGGTAATACTTACCAAATTGACTTGTTGGCTTTGTTTTTCCTGTAATATTCCCTGTGCTCAAGACTTATGGAATATATGTTAGTAATTTTTGACAAGGTTTTGCTAATCACCAAAAAATAAGTGTGTAATTAATAAAATTATATGGGGACAAACTGATCATCACATATACTTGATGAAGTGCCACTCAATTTTATCATAAGCCTTAGAAACATCAATCTTGAGGCCAAAATAGCTCCTCTTGCCACTTTTATGATTCAGAGAATGGATGAGTTCATGGGTCAGAATTGAGGTATCAGTGATGAGTCTCCCTGGGATAAAGGCACCTTGGTTGGATGAAATGAGTTTGTTCAGGAGAGGCTTAATCCTATTAGCAAGAATTTTAGTAATCACTTTGAGCATGACATTGCAAAGGGAGATAGGACGAAAGTGATGAGTTTGGAAGGAGGGTTTCTTTTGGGAATGAGGGAAATAAGCATGTGATTCAAACCAGGGGGAAGATGGCCAATCATAAAAAAATTTTGAACCAATTGAGTAACTTGGAGACCCACTATGTCCCAGGAAGATTGGAAAAAGAATGGGGGGAGACCATCAGGCCCAGGGGCTTTTCTAGGTTTCATGGCAAATATGACGGCTTTAATTTCCTCTGGGGTGGGGGGAGAACAGAGGGGGAAGGACAATTCTTCAGGAATGGTGTGGAAACATAGATCTACATGAAATTGAGGGGTGAAGGGAGAATTTGCCTGGTAAATGGAGTCAAAATAGGATAAGAATTCATGAGTGATTGTTTGAATGTCCCCTGTCCATGCACCAGTTTGGAGTTGAATCCAGCTAACTCTATTGGATGATCGTCTATTCAAAACATTAGTATGGAAAAAACTAGTATTTCTGTCACCACTGATCAGCCAATGTTGCTTTGATCTTTGATGCCAAAACTTTATTTCTCTTTTAAGATTATCTTCGTACTCTTGTTCCAGCAAGGTCTCTTGTCTAAGAACTTCTTCAATGAAAGGTAGAGCACTCAGGGAGTTGAGTTGATCACTGATCTCCTTCAATCTGATAGCAGGATTTTTGAAATTATTCCTTTTCCAAGTTTTGAGGCTTCTCTGTAATGACTCAATCTTCCAGCTGTAGTTGGTCGGAAGGGAAGGGCCAGAATCCCAACAGACTTTAAGACTAGATTGGAAATTCTGATGAAGCAACCTGTTTGATTCAAATCTGAAGTGGGGACGTTTCCTCCTGGAAGAACCCTCAGTACTAAGAAGGATGGGTCTGTGATCACTGAGAACTCTTGGGAGGTGAAAGACTACAGTCTTAGGATGTGCAAGTCTCCACCGAGCTGAAGCAAAGGCCCTGTCCAACCTTTCTTTCATAGTAAAGTTAAATCTCCTGTTGTTCGACCAAGTGAATGCACGACCCTCAAAGCCCAAGTCTAAGAGGCCATTGTCCATGATAGCTTTAATGAAATGCTTAGCCTGATTATAATTGAACATGGAGCCACCAATCTTATCTTGTTGTGACAGGATAGCATTCATATCACCAATTAACAAACAAGGCAGGCGAACGGAGACTAAAAGTGGCCTACTTGCATATGGGGTTGGGATTTTAGGTAAGCTGTCCAAATCACGTGAGTTACCTTGAGATGAGCTGCATGTCTTGGAGTCGCATGCAGACGAAAGAAATCACCTCACAGCCAAATCCATGTGTTGTATGGATGCCGATTCCAGATCTAGGTCATCATCAGCAAATATTTCCATGTAACAAGTAGGGTTATGTACATGATCTCTTAATTTTTTTCCCACAATGTCTCCGAAACCTCTTAATATAGCAGTTATTTTTCCCTGGGTGTCTGTTTTATCAACCTTCATTTGCAAAGTCGAGCAATGCCAACCGGGTGCCATCAGTACACTCTGACACCCCTCGTAATCAAAAGAACATATATGTATGTGAATTTAATTACATCATTGAATCCCAATAACTTGCCCTGTCGAATATCGTTTGTGACGGCTTCCATTAGCAGCAGCAATCACAAGGATGATATTGTACGACAAGGAACAACAGCTAGCACCGGTACTAGGTAGAAGCAGCAGCAGCTGGAAGTATTAACCACAATAAAAGGACAACTTCTTTAGCTAGCTAGATAGCTGGAGGTCGCCGTGGGTCTGAGGTGGGGTGAAGCCATGGCCGCCTCGAACTGCCTCACAAGGGAGACAGAAGGGAGGGCCAGCAGGTCGGGGCAGCCTGTGACGTCCCAGCCGCCGCCGCCGCTGCCGGCGCCATCCCACCCTATGTGCGCCACATGCTTCACGTCCGTGGGGAATCCAATCTCCATCTCCATCTCCTCATCTTCTTCTTCCGACTTGTAATTGGTGAACAGCTGAGACAACCCCTTGAAGCTCTTGATCAGCCTTTGCAGCCCGGCCGACATGTTGGACCTCGGCACTGCCAGCAGGCACAATGGACCTGGCTTCGCCGCCTTCCCTTCGTCCATCAAGCTCTCAAAAGCTAGGACTTCTGCCGTAATAGATTATTGCTCCAAACAATTAATAATAGGTAAATTGGTTTGAGCGGAGGATGACAGAGGATGTTTTTTTTTTCCCCAGAGAAATATAACTTATGGAAGAGACATCCGGAAGAACGAGGAAATTGATGATGAGAGGGGTGTGCTAGATATGTACCTGTTGTACTCGACAATCCTCTGGGGGAGGGGTTGTATTCGGTATGGGTCATCCTAGGTTGGCTGTCGCACACTGCAACGCTCGACTGAGAAACACAGCCAATGGAGATGGGCAGAATCACGAACCTCTCCACATGATGTCTCATGGTTGGTTTCCTTCCTATATGTGTATTTGCAGTGTCTGTGCTAACACACTCACGGGCGCGCAGAGAGAGAGAGAGAGAGAGAGAGAGAGAGAGAGAAGGAGGAAGGCAGAGGAGGGATGGAGATAAAGAGGGATAGAGAGGTGGTGCTATACATGTGGAGGGAGACGTGAATTGGATGAGTTACATTGTCCAGTTTTGGCGTTGTTGGCAAGTCTGCGGAAGTGATCTTCTCAATTTGTGGGGGGAGATGGGAAAGTTGAGTGTGTGTGTGTGTGAGAGAGAGAGAGAGAGAAGAGAGATTGCTCGAGTGGTAAGAGGGACCGGATTTGCCTTGGTCTAGTGCTGTTGGTTGGTTGGGTAGTGTATTTTTTCCTTTTAGATAACACCACTAGTGAGCCACCAGTATGTAATGAGAAGTACTATTTATCCATCCGCACAAATAAAGTCCCACAGTGCATTCATGGGGACAAGCATCACACATAAAGATTTCGTATGCGTAAAAATCTGTTCGTCCTCACAGATAATTTGCTTTTCTTGTATGCAATATATATCCACCTTCACTTGCTGATTGGTGGAATCAGAGTAATGCGTAGGTAAAAAGTTCCATCCACCAGTGTGAGTAACTTCACCTTCACCTTTGTAATAGCAAACAAATCTTGTATATACGCTTGTTATAATGGGAAATCCCCCAATGGAGACCCCTCCAGTTCTTGCAGCACACCAAGACACCCTGAAATCTTTTACTTGTTTTCTTGTGTTTCTTCGTAACGCTTTCGCGTCCCCTTCCCCTACTTCAACTTTCCTTGTCTCCAACTCTCCATCAAATTTGGGCAACTAGTCTTCCAAGGAAAATAGTTTACATTATTTGGTAACACATTAAAATAACACACCAATCAAAATGCACAACAACTTCATCATTTATAAGATATTTTTAATTTTTTTATTTCAATTATTAATGTGACATAATTTTAATGGCGATATTACCAAATGGTGTTACCAAATAGTGTTACCAAATAGTGTTACAAAACCATTTCTCTCCAAGAAATATACATACTCAGCCAGTGGCAGAGCCACCTTGAAGCCAGTGGCATCCGGTGACCCTACTGGATTGAAATGTTTACATTAGTAATGTAGAGTTTTACAATTAGTGATCCCACTGGATCAAGAAAATTCGTCTAAGAGTGGATCTACTGAATGAAAATTCTAACTCTACCACTGACTCAGCCAAGCGGTAATGCACTACTCTCAATACGTACAGGTGACTCCGCTCCCAAGACTCAGAAATTTTGGGAATTACATTCCGTAATAAAAACAGTGTTTGGCTCAGTTTGTCAAAAAGTAAAATTGATGAAATCTAATTTTATTGAAAAGTGCGAGTACTGCTGTGCAGTCTCGTCGCCCGCGTCTTTTATACTGCGGGCAATGAGACCTTGTCGGCCGTGCCCATTGATGAAAGGGCGACGAACACTTTTTTTTTTCCCGTCTTCCGTTCTCCGGCAGCCATCGCCTTACCCAAAATCGCCCAAAAGTTGGTGGAGACCCGCTTTTCGCGGTGGAGACTCTTCTCTCTCCTTTGTCCAAAATCTGTCTTAGGCACCATTTGAAAACATTGTGAGAAAAGAGAATTTGGGATTCCAATCATTGGAATCTCAATCTTTCTCATTCTAGTTCTCAAATGAGAAAAGTGATTATAAATTTTCTAAAAATAGATTTTAAAAAAGTGGAGAGAGATAGAGAGAAGATGGATAATAATGAAGTCTTAAATTTGGAGCCTCAAAACTAGTCTTCACAAAATTTTAAAGTAATTTTAGCTTTTGAAAAAATAAAATTACCTATTTGTATTCTCAAACGATGTCTAGACGAAAGCCAATATCATCTAAATTTATTTGAGAAAACATAAGCAGTTGTTAGAGATTTTTGCAAGAAAGTCTCTGGTACCGACGTTGCCAAACGACGCCAATCTGCCAGCAGTAAATCTATACGACTTGATTGACACGTCCTCATTCCCACGTAATGCCACCAAAAGTTGAACTGGATAACGGGGACATATATAATATAGAAAAGCGCCAAAGTTGCATTGCCGCAACTAGCACCGACGAAGGTGTGGTCGAAAGTTCTCCCCCTTCTGATGTAATTCTCAAAGAACAGACTTTCTAGTGGGCTGTCAACACCACCATCAGCACCTGGAAATTCTTAATAAAAGCTGCTAATCTGGGGAAAAAGTCGCAGGTTAAAACGGATAGCAACGACCTAATCACCAAAGTCAGCAAAGAAGGACACCAGCGCTAGAGTTCAATCCTCTCTTAAACAATGCATATTAACAACTTTAAGGGGTAGTTCATTTATATCGTTTCTATTTCTTTTATTACAAGTACACTCTACTTACGTATCTATAATCCAACAAACCTCTGCTATCTCATCATAATTTCAAATATACCCCTGCCATCACCTTACGTTAATTCTACATTAGGATGACCAAATGTGTAAAAGATTACCCTACCCACTCTCACATCCCTCTTGTAGCACTCCGAAAATTTAGTAATTTAAAATTTTAAAATAAATAGAAATCTATAATTTCTATATTATCGAAAATATGAAAACATACGTATTATTATAGTATGTACAAGAACACATCAAAAAATTTCATAAAAATCATAGTTCAACCCTAAATAATATTCTCAAATGTTCCACGAAGAAATTCGTGCAACGAAAAAATTCGATTGATCAAGTTTAAGACGTATTGTGACAAATTATCGTAATTAGGGAATAAGTTAGAAACCCATTATCATGGGTAGATAATGTCACGCCCCGCCAATTTAACAGCAGAATAAATCGGGGGGACATGAGCAAAGTACATAGTCGAGTAAAATGCACAACAGTTGAATAATTCAGAGCATCTATTGAACAATAATTTGAATAAAAACTCTTCATTTCATTATAAAATCACTAAGACTATTACAACCACTAATTCGGAGCCAATACATAGGGCTCGATGACATCATTACATATGAAGAGAAAATCTAAAGTAAAACTACTAGTGTCACGCCCCGATATTTAGCAACGGAATAAATACCGGAGAACGTGAACGATACAAACCGACGTATCACAGTTGAATAGCGCAGAGTCACGATGAACAAAAGAACACATTTGAGACTATAAGATGGTCATCCAAAAGTATACTTTATTCCATTTCAGTCAACTAATTACAACCTTTCATAAGAAAGAACCAACTAAAGGATCCATTATTCAAATAAAATTTCCAAAAAAGTTCACTACTACATAGACTACTCAATTGTCTATTTCTAAACTATCATCTACTCATATGGCCGGTGCTCATCAATCTTGCCCTGCCCCATCGGACTCCACTGGTTCTTCATCACTTCCTAAAAAAGGGTAGGATAATAGGGTGAGCGAACTAGCTCAGTAGGATTTACATCTCAATATGGTGCGGGCACTAATATACGTGATTAGCATTTTAATCAGGCAAGATATGAACATGTATATGATGACAATGCATGCAATACTAACAGATCGAATAGAAGAGTAGAACGGATATCATTTCAGATCAAAAGTCGAGATGCATATATACAGTGGATAGATATTTCAAGAATAGAATCGTATCAAAAGAGATTGGCCATATTCAGACAAATATCATGCGTTCACATGATCAGACGTATCATATCAAATCTTATCATATCAGATCAAATCAAACTTATCATATCAAACGAAGGCACAATTTTCACAACTCTTGCTTATTTGTTTGTGTTATGCCAAGCACCAGAAGTCCATACTCCCTCGGTTAATAAGTACGTTGGGGTGCTCCTCCCTAGGACCGGACCAGGCCCTTTTTTTTTGCACAGGCATTGGATCAAATTTGGACCGGAGTCCCACGTTGTGCCGAATAAACAGATTCATATTATGGCCACAGAGTTTCAATAACAAGCTCGCAGTAAAAGAAACATGATCATTTATAGAGTCAAGGTATGACAAATAGCTCAAGAGAACAAGGCAGGATAACGACTTATCTTATGTTTCATAATTCATTAATGTCTTGACATGAGGGTGTTCTAAAGACAATCATAGGCAGAACATGTGCTCTCAATTTCCCAAGAAGGGTGTGCCTATTCGTGCAAATATGTAAGTGACGAGTTACGGATCTTTCCTATCATGTATACAATTGACAAATGATTATTTGAACACCGAAAAACATAAAACTATTGAAACTCATACGCAAATTATGACATTAACTCCACTAACAAGTCCATACCAACATGTATTCATCCCCACATTCATATCATATTCTTATGTTATCAATTGACAATAAGCAAGATCACAAGATAATCCAATGGACATAAGATCAATCACAATTACACATTAGAATTATATTCATATCATTACTATTTTTCAATGGGTTGATTTATTTTAGGTCCATGCATACCATATAACATCATGCACATGCTAGTAGACATCATGAAATGATGAGACCAAAATATGCAATTTTTCGTAAGGGTAGTGTCGACACACCCCTTACTGGTGTCGACACATTGCTTCAAACACAAGATAAAATAATGCAAACTGGTCAAGTAGTGTCGACACTAGTTCAGGTAGTGTCGACACAGTGCTTCAAATACAAGGCAAAAAGGTCAAGTAGTGTCGACACTAGTTCAGGTGGTGTCGACACTAGAGACAGCTCCCAGAACACCTTCTGGCCAATCTGGGACAGTGTGTCGACACTAGCCCAAGTAGTGTCGACACTAGAGGCCTTCCCAGAACACCTTCTGGGTTGTTTTGGGACAGTGTGTCGACACTAGCCCAAGTAGTGTCGACACTAGTGCCCTTCCAGAACAAAACTTATATGTCATGTGGAACCCGAAAACACATCTCATGCAGTGGTTTACTTACCCCGCTTATAACTATCTAACAAATGACATTTAGACAAAACGTTTAACACAAAAGATGACGAGGTCAACTAGTAGAAGAATTTGATGTTGGGGGTTTGATCTAATTCAGTCTCGAATCCCGAGAAAATATATGATGAACAAAAAGTCAAGTGTAGCCTGAAATCGTAGTATCATGCAGAGACTCTCTTACCATACTCATAACTCTCTAACGAAAGACTTTTGGACAAAACGTCCAACATAAAAGATGATCGTGACTACAAGTAGAAGAACTTTTATGAAGGAAATTTAGTCTAATTCAGTGTCAAATCGTGTACACAATAAGAAGAACGGGAAAAGCCCTAACTGTGCGAGACTTCGGGAAAACTACGAATACGCAATGTATACTCCATGAAATTGAGTCAAACCAAGTGCAAATAATCTTAGACTCAAAGATCTAAATGATGGTGTTGGTTTCTTTAATCTTGGCCCGAGAACACCTACCTTTGAATGCTAAGAACTCTCTGCAGATTTCTGGGTTGATGCAGAGCGAGGTTGAGGAAGACCACGATTTTCCCCAGCCGTTCGCCACTTCCCCAACGCTCCAAACTTGCTACTCTCGACCCCAACTTGTTGCTAAACCTACCCCAAGAGTTTAGGGACGAGTTCTTATAGTTTTAGGGTGTAGTTAGAGTCCTAACAGGACTAGGAAAGGGGCTGCGAATTATGCTCCCTGCTTTCCAAGAAATCTGGGATTCTCTCACCCAAAGAAGGTAGCAAAGGTTTAGGAAACCACCTCTTAGAGTTGGATCCGGTTTTGGCTTACCATGCATGACTAATCACCCTAATTGTAACCCTAAATTGCCCTCCCTAATTACTACATAATTACATACACGAATTTCTGGGTATTTTCTTGTCCCAATTTTTATCCTTGGGCCAAATGTGCTCCATTGGTCCAATCTTGTTAATGGGTTATTTATACATAATGTTTGAAGTCTCTCCAACATGTTTATTTAATTTATGGTCCGGTTATTTTTCCGCATTAACAATTTTCCGACTTAGTTTCTAAACTCGGGTAATTTGTCACGTGTGACGTACACTTGGCCAATCGGATTTTCCGTTACACGAATTTCTGGTATTTTCTTGTCCCAATTTTTATCCTTGGGCCAAATGTGCTCCATTGGTCCAATCTTGTTAATGGGTTATTTATACATAATGTTGAAGTCTCTCCAACATGTTTATTTAATTTATGGTCCGGTTATTTTTCCGCATTAACATTTTCCGACTTAGTTTCTAAACTCGGGTAATTTGTCACGTGTGACGTACACTTGGCCAATCGGATTTTCCGTTACACGAATTTCTTGGTGGAACACTTATAGATAATATTTAGGGTTGGTTTATAATTTTTACGGAATTTTCCGATGTGTTTTCTCACGTACAATAGTGGTACGTAAGTTCTATCATTCCGATAATACAGAAGTTATTTATTTACTAATTTCATACTTGAATTTGTTCATGTGACATAAGTTGTTCATTGATCCAATTTATTTTATGGACTATCCCCTCATATTGTTTGGAGTCCACCATAAATTTCTCATTTAGTTTATGATCTCATTTTTACACCTAATAATGAGTTATCCAACTTATTTCCTAATTACGATAAGAAGTCACACTAACTCTTAAATATATCCCAAATGACTTTTATTGACCCAAAATTCTTGATGGATCATTAGAGGATATTATTTGAAGTCCATCTATGATTTTTTATTTAATTTTATGGCTCCTCTAGGTATGTGTGATAATGATTTCCCGACTTATTCCCTGATTACGACACTCAGTCGTAAAACGCCTTAAACTTGGACCATTCGATTTTCCTTTACACAAATTTCTCTGTGGGTCATTAGGGAGTATTATTTAGAGTTGAACTGTGGTTTTTATGAAATTTTCTAATGGGTTTTTGTATGTATGATAATGACACGTGCATTTTTACTATTTCACAAATATTGATTTTATCGTTTTCGATTTATTTCTAATTTTCAAATTACCAAATGTGGTGGCGTGATCCTGTTTGGGCCTGAGCCAAACGGGCCTCCACTGGAATAAGAGAGGAAGGACGATCGCTGGTGAGGGCGAAGACCTGCAAAACCAGAATGGGATCAGAAGGGCCCGGTGAAGACCGGGGGAAACCCTCCGATGCCTAAGTCAGTAGAGAGCTTGCGAGGCAGGAGGTTTCGTAATGCGAGAATATGTTCGCGTGGGCAAGAGAACGTACCGTTGCATGGTACTGTACCCGTGCCTTTATAGGCGCTGGTGCGGAGGCCAACGTGCGTAACGTTGGGCAGATCGTGCCTGAAGAGGCGCCTTGACGCCCGCGCATAACGGGAGGAGTTATGACTCTGATGCCCGTTGGGCTGCCAGGCAGTTCACGCCCCTTGATGGTGGAGAACGTGGCCTGAGACGGTTACAACCGCTCTCTGGAAGCCAGAGAGCCTGCTCGGAACCCTTGGAAATGCTTTCCGAGCAGGTGACCCACGTGGGGGCTCGAACATGCTGTTCGGTAACATCGAGGGTAGCTTCACCGAGCGGAGTCACTGTTCTTGCTCGGAAGCTGTTCATAGCTGTTCGGTAAGGAAAAAGGGGTGATCTGCTCGAAGGTACGCCAGCGGAACCTGACGGCTGCCGATCAGGAGTCACACATGGAGGTCTTTGAGCCATCCTGGAGAGGGCGTGCTCTTCGATGACGGTGCCACGTTGGTTGACAGGACGGGAATAGGCCGTAACGAGCCATCATGGGCCTAGGTGACCAGATTTGGCCACCACACTTGCCCCCCACGCCCACGAATGGCTCGGTGGGACGAGGGCTTCGAGGGCGTCGCTTCCGCATTTAATGCGAGGGCCCGTTACGGGATGCCGCCGCCCAGGGTCCTGTCAAACGGCTAACCCATCATGATGGGTGCAAAGCCGCGCCATACTGAGGCGCCGCCGCTGCGTTCGGACGGTTGCCAACGCTGTACCCGAAGGGGCGCTTTCAAAAATCGGAAGGAGCGGCATTTTAGGGCCCGCCTCGAATTTCGTTCCCTCCTCTTTCCTTATAAGGAGGGGACGAGACGAGAGCGGGAGCTACGCCTCCCAGAAACCCTCCATCTTTGAGATCTTCGTGCTTCCTTGCCTTTCCTCTCCCTGTCTTCTGCTTCGTCCTCTCGCGCCGTTGCCGCTTCTGCAGACCTTCCGGCGATGGCGAGCAAGGGGAAAGCCGCTGCCGGAGCTAGCGGGGTGACTGTCGCAGTGCCGAGCGGACCACGATACCGCCACTTCAGTGGTCTTCGTGAGCGCTTCCGGATTGGGGATGAGTACGAGATCGTTGACGCCAGGGAAAGCGACACGATCCTGGTGAATAAACCAGGTTGCCTGCTCCTATCCGTGGACCATCTGGAGGCAGGCTTCCGGCTGCCGTTGCCGGAGGTGGCGAAGGCGCTCCTTAATACTTGGGGCGTTTCGCCAATACAGCTGACGCCCAACACCTGGAGATACATCTGTATCTTCGGTGTTGTCTGCAAGTTGAAGGAGATCCGGGGCTCGGCGGACGTCTTCCGAGCGCACTTCAAGCTGTCTGCTTCGCGGGCGTCAGGAGCAGATGTCTACTACGCCAAGCACCGAACAGACAGGATGCACATCGGCCTGTCCAGCAAGTATTCCAACAACAAGGGTTGGATGGACAGGCTGTTCTTCGTGCGCCACCGGAGTGGTGCCGAGTGGGGGTTCCCCACAGTCATTCGCCCAGCACAGAAGGATAGCTTTCCGAAGCTTATCCAGGATGAGGCGAGGGCATCAGATGCCCTTCTCCGAGCAGGTGTTCGGAATGGAGAAGGGTATGTGACCGAGTTCATGCTCGTTAAGTATGGGCTCAGCAAACCATGGAGTAAGTATACTGTCTCTCAGTGGTTTACTCTTAGTTTTGGTGACCTCATACTAACCTTTCTTCTTCCATCTTCTTTGTGCGCAGCGGCTGCAGAGCTGGAGGCAGGAAGAGATGAAGAGGCGAATGACGAGTTCGCCGAACAGATCCCTGTGGTAGCGCACAGGGTGTATGAAGGTGACGACGTCGACGCTGTTGCTCGGGTTCCTTCCGCGGTGAGGGTTGGTGCCGCGGTGACAACGGCACTTGTCGCTCCATCAACTGCCGAAGGGCGCCCGAACAGGGCGCAGGCTCCTGAGAAGGGGCCTGGAAAGATTCGGTTGAAGAAGAAGGCCACTAGAGAGGTGGTACCGGCCGGAGCTCGGGCTCCTCGAGAGAAGGACGACCAAGCGAGCCGGCCTTCTGCGAAGAAGAGGCCCGTTCTGGTTGACGAGAGCGCGGAGGAAGCAGAACAACTCCGTGCTCGAAAGAAGCAGAGGCGATCCAAGCTACTCCTCCACACGATGAGGAGGGGACCGAAGAGGAAGAGGAAGGGGCGCAGTTGCTGCTGCGCAAAAAGAGTAGGGCCGTACAATCGGCCGATGAGGGGGTGCCATGGGTGGCTCCCGCAACTCGCCCCGAGGTCGCACAGAAGATGGCGACCGAGCTGGGGCTCATTTTTGTAAGCGAAGGATCTGAGAGTCCTGTCGGGGGAGAAGCCGGGGGCTCCCCTACGCGAGAGATAGGGCGCCCTCCGGTGCTTCCAATGCTGGAGGTGCCGAGCGCGTGTTTCCAGCAACATCGCGGAGGTATCCTCTAGGAGGAGCAGAGAAGCTACGGCGTCACCTGCTCGGCAGGAGGAGGACACTTGCGCGACGGGAGTTTCCGCCCCTGCTGGGGTGGTTCCGAGCAGCGTGGTGACAGCAGCGCCTTCAGAGCCAGGAATGGTTCCTGCAGCAGGGACCATTGCGGAGGCGGCCGCAACGGCGAGGGCGTCCGAAGAGGTTGCCACTTCAAAGGGGAGAATCCCCCCCCCTGCCCCCCTCCGAGGTGGTTGCTAACGCAGAAGCAACCTCCAAAGGAGTCGAAGACATTGGGGGGAGGCTGCGGGTGCTGCCCGGAATGAAGGGTCCGAAGACGACCGAAGGCCTCTTAGTGAGGTGCTTCTGAGAGAACCTCTCGGAGCTCCTTCGGTGGCAGCGCTGGAGGCGACCCTTCGCCGGATGGAAGATACGCCAAGGGAGCTGCCTGCGAGCCCCACTGCTTCTCGTCTAGAACGGTTGGCAAGGTGCTTGGACCTTCCTTCCGAACAGACTCCGGAGAAGTCAGTGGAAGGGTACCAGCCGGAGTGGCAGACAGAAGATGGTTTGAGTGACGTCGACGTAGAGATGCTTGCGGACGAAATGTCCAAGTCGTTGGCCACTCTGAAGGCTTTAGCTGTTCGGGGCCAGAGACAGAAGTATCTCTACGAGGCGCAGGTAGCCTTCTGTGATGACCTTTCGGCAAGGCATAAAGCTCGCGAGGCGGCGCTGGAGGAGGAGGTGAAGGACCTCAGAGCTGCTCTTCATGCCGCGAAGCTGGATGCTACCTTGGCGCGGGCCGAAAAGGACGCCCTAGCCAAGGTAGTAGTAGATGCGGAGGCCCGTGCCGTTGCTAACTATAAGGCTGGGCCGGAGTACAAGGAAGACTTGGAGCAGTATGGGGCTCGCTGCTACAAAGTGGGCCTAATGCTGGGAAGGAGGTGGGGGAGAGGCTTTCCTGGGCCAACCGCGCCCAAGAAGCCTTCGAGGCTGCTGTTCGGGAATGTCGACGCCGTACCCAAGACGTCCGCTTAGATGGTGTGCGGTTCGCACAATTTCAGTCTGGGCGGATGCCTTCTTCGGGTGAGGATGCTGGTCCTTCCGAGCAAGCTCCTTAATCCCCTTGCCTCAGGTCTTCTTGTACTTCGCTTTTTGTAACATCGGCCAAGAAAGGCTGTTTTGTGAGCACAAGAGCTTCTTATAAATGAAATCCTCTGCTCTACGAGTTTTTCTGTAGCGTCACTTTCTCTATCTTCTCCCTGTTGTGGTTGTTCCTGCTCGGATCGGAATCCGTTAGCTTCGTGAGTATTGCATGTAAGACACAGATCATTGGGTACCGAAAAGGAGGTTCCGATCAGGTATCTATGCTAAATGCTCATGAAGCAACAGGAGTAAAGAGAAGAGAGGTGGATGCTGAAAGGAGGCTTTTATAGATGATAAGCCTTAAGATTAGAAACATGCCAAGTCCTGGGAATGGCCTCGCCACTAGGAGTAGTTAGCTTATATGAGCCTTTTCCAAGGACGTGGGTGACCTGATAAGGTCCTTCCCATTTGATGGCAAGTTTGCCGACTGCTCTTCGGGGGTCCGAAGCCGAACAGCGGCGCAAGACCAAATCTCCCACGTTGAACCGCCTCTCCTTGACTCGCGCATTATAATATTGCGCAAGCCGTTGTTGATAAGAGACGAGGCGAATGCTGGCGTCGCTCTGTCGTTCGCTCAGCATGTCCAAGTTCTCACGGAGAGCACGGTTATTGGCAGCTTCGTCGAAGTGGGTTGTTCGGATGGTTGGAAGGGCTACTTCCAAAGGTACAACTGCTTCTGAGCCGTAGGCTAGGTGGAAAGGTGTTTCCCCCGTAGCTACCCGAGCAGTTGTCGGTGACACCAAAGGACATTTGGGAGCTCATCGATCCATGATCCACCTGCAGCCTCTACTCTGGTTCGGATCCCGTGCAGCAATGTTCGGTTGGCGTTTTCGACCAAACCGTTAGCCTGGGGATGAGCCACGGAGGTGAAGTGGTTGTAGATCCCGAGCTCGGCGCACTTTTCCTTGAAGAAGGTGCTGTCGAACTGCCTCCCATTGTCAGATGTAATCACCCTAGGGATGCCAAACTGCAGAGAAGGCTCTTCCACACGAACTTCCACGCGGCTTGTTCGGTGATTGTGGCAACGGGTTCGGCCTCGATCCACTTGGTGAAGTAGTCGATGGCCACAAAAAGGAACTTCTTGCGCCTTGGGCCTCTGGAAAGGGGCCCAAGATGTCAACCCATCTGGCGAAGGGGCGCGGCTCGAACAGACTGTGAAGCTGTTCGGCTGGCTGCTTGATGAGTACTCCGAACTTCTGGCATTCTGGGCATTTCCTGACGAAGGACATGCAATCCTTCTGAAGAGAAGGCCACCAGAACCCTGCTCGGATGAGGCTGCGTGCTAGCGTTCTGCCCCCCAGATGGCTTCCGCACAACCCCTCGTGGACTTCCTCTATGGCCGCGAGGGCCTCCTCAGGGTTGAGGCAACGTAGAAGAGGTCTTGCAAGGGACCGTCGGTACAGCTTGCCTTCTACGAGGGTGAAATGCTGCGAGCGCATCCTGACTTTCCGAGCTTCATCCTGTTCGGAAGGAAGCTCGCCTCGGAGAAGGTACGCCAAGAGAGGGTCCACCCAACTTGGGGTCGGTGGGCCCGTTTCTATGGCGGCTATATCAATCTCTGTGCTCGGCAAGGCGAGCTCTTCAATGAAGACAGAGCGAGAGGGGTGATGTCACCTGAAGATGCCAATTTGGCCAGCGCATCAGCTCGCGCGTTCTGCTCTCGTGGAACATGTATGACCTCGAAGTATACGAGGCCCTCTGTCTGGCTCTTGACCTGTTGGAGGTATTAGCCATGCGAGGTTCCCTTGCTCCAAACTGTCCGCTCACCTGGCTGGCGACCAACTGGGAGTCACTAAAGACTCTAAGCCGAATGGCTCCGAGGTGCCTAGCCATGCGGATACCGGAAAGCAAGGCTTCGTACTCGGCGACGTTGTTGGAGGCTGGAAAGCGGAAACGGAGGGCGTATTGGAACTCTAACCCCTCTGGGGAGGTGAGGACCAAACCTGCCCCGCTTCCGGAGACACAAGAGGATCCGTCCACATAAAGCTCCCATGGGGGCTCATCTGCCAACGGTGGATCCTGCTCGGCGGAAGGGTGCATTCCGCCACGAAATCTGCTAACGCCTGCGCTTTGATTGCTGTCCTGGTCGGAAGCTGATGTCAAACTCTCCCAGCTCGATTGCCCACTTAACCAACCTACCGGAAGCCTCCGGCCGCTGCAAGATGGATTTCAGCGGTTGATCGGTAAGCACTGTAACGGAATGGGCCTGAAAGTAGGGCCTGAGCTTCCGTGCAGCTGTGACAAGAGCAAGGGCAAGCTTTTCTGCTCTGGGGTACCTCCTTTCAGCTTCTTGGAGGACCTGCTGATATAGTACACTGGATACTGTGCCGCTCCTACTTCTTTGATCAAAACCGCACTGATGGAGTGTTCGGTGACCGAGAGGTACACGAACAAGGGTTCTCCGAGCACAGGCTTTGAGAGAACAGGAGGGGCTGCCAAATATGCCTTCAGCTCGGTGAAGGCAGCTTCGCATTCGTCAGTCCATAGTACTTGCCCCCCTTGCTTCGAGGCGTTTTTAGGGCCTCGGAGCAACTTGAAGAAGTTAAAACTTCTTTCTGCTGCTCGGGACATGAACCTGTTCAGCGCGGCAAGACGTCCTGTTAGACGCTGGACGTCGCGCGCTGGTCTTCGGACTGGACATCTCAAGTACGGCTTGGATTTTTTCCGGGTTCGCCTCTATTCCCCTGTTTGATACGAGGAACCCGAGGAACTTACCCGACCTAACACCAAACGCGCATTTGGCAGGATTGAGCTTCATATTATACCTTCGCAGAGTTGCGAAGGTTTCTGGAGGTCAGAAATGTGATCGGTACTCGGAAGAGTCTTGACCAACATGTCGTCGACGTAAACCTCCATGTTTCGCCCGATCTGCTGCTCGAACATCTTGTTGACCAGCCGCTGGTAAGTTGCGCCTGCATTCTTCAGGCCAAAAGGCATCCTGGTGAAGCAGTATAAGCCTAGGTCTGTGACGAACGTAGTGGCGTCTTGATCCGGGGGATGCATGCTGATCTGGTGGTAACCAGAGTAGGCATCCAAAAAGCTGAGGAGCTCGTGCCCGGAAGTAGCGTCCACCAGCTGATCGATGCGCGGTAATGGGAAGTTATCCTTGGGCGTTGCCTTATTAAGATCTTTGTAATCTACGCACACACGCCATTTGCCATTGGCCTTGCGTACGAGGACCACATTGGAGATCCATCTTGGATATTGGGCCTCTCGGAGGAGCCCAACAGTTCGGCTTTTGGTCACGTGATCCTGAATCACGATCTGCCGTTCTCGGTTCACGGGTCGCCTTCTTTGCTGCACTGGCGGGATTCGTGGATCCAACCGAAGGCGATGCACCATGACTTCCGGGGGAATGCCTGGAAGCTCGTCATCAGACCAGGCGAACACGTCCAAATTGGCGAGCAGGAAAGCTGTATAGCGTTGCTGCTCGGCCTCTGTCAACAGGGCGCCAATGTACAAGACGTGTTCGGAGTCGTCGTCCACTTGAATGGGGATTAAGTCCTCGGCAGGCGTCCCCCGACTAGTGGAAGGCTGATCGGAGGTTGGAAGAACTGGATCAGCGAGTGGTTGCTTGTCTCTTAGAGAGAGGACATAGCAACGGCGAGACTCACGCTGGCACCCGAGCACTTCGCCCACTCCGCTCGGAGTAGGGAACTTCATCTTCTGATGGAGCGACGAAGGTACTGCTTTGATTCGTCCGATCAGGCCTCTGCCCAGGATAGCATTGTATCCAGGCATGTTGTTGATGACCAAAAAGTCAACAATTTGGTCACAGTTTTCGGAGCCGTCCCCAAGGTAATCGGAAGACGAATCCTTCCCATGGGCTGACGAAAACCGAAAAGCCGAAAAGCCGAAAAGTGGCGAGTTTACAGGGGCGAGTTGATCGGTTCGCAGACCCATGAGGACAAAACAGTCGTAAGCCAAGACATCGGGGGCGCTTCCATTATCTACCAGAATTCGGCGCACGTTACAGTGGTTGATGGTGGCCGAAACGACCAGCGCATCAGTGTGTGGGGTCGTAACCCTACAAGGTCTTCATTCGAGAAGGTTATGGCCTCCTCGGGCTGTGTGCGCGTGCGGGACTGGCAAGATATGGGGCCGGCCGAACAGTCGGAGGCCTGTCTACGACATGCACCCGCCTTGCGTAATCGCGTCGGCTTCGAGTGCTTTCTCCGCCTGCGCCGAAGCCTCCCGCGATCACGTTGATCTCCTGCCCATTGGGCGTTGTTGATCGGCTGCTCGGGAGTGCGGTTTTGGCGACGGGGGCGCTCTTCATTCCGGCGCCCTTCGTTCCGGCGCACGAACCGTCCAAGGTAGCCGCGCTTGATAAGGTCTTCGATTTCGTCCTTAAGCTGGCGGCACTCGGAGGTGTCGTGGCCGTGGTCGCGATGAAAGCGACAGTACCTATTTTGATCGCGCTTCCGGGGGTCGGAGCGCATTCTCTGGGGCCACCGAACAAAAGCTTCATCTCTGATCTCTGCCAGGATTTGTTCGGGAGCCACAGTGAGGGGGGTGTAGTTGGTAAAGGGGCGCGGACGACGCGGAGAATCGCCATTGCGTCGTCCCTTCTTCCGATCACGGTCGGAACCGTTGTCGGAAGGTCGCTTTTTTTCCGACTGCTCCCCCTGTTCGGCCCTGCTCGCCGCCAAGCTCTCCTCGCAGGCCGCGTGGCGCTGCGCGATGGAGAGTAGTTCGGCGAGGGTGGCGGGCTGCTGGACGCCGAGAGTTCTTTGTAGAAAGCCATCACGAGTGCCTTGGATGAGAGCACTGGTGGCTAGGGGGACGTCCAGGCGCGAGATGCGAAGCGCCTCTGTTCGGAACCTCTTGACGAAGTCCCAGAGTGCCTCGCCTTTCTTCTGGCGCACGGTCAGGAGGGAGGCCGCCGTCCGCGGCTGGGACCTTCCACCAAGGAAGTTGTCCCGAAAGGACTTCTTCAATTGGCGGAAGGAGGTGATAGAGCCCGCAGGGAGGGTTTCGAACCAAGCCCTGGCGGTCTCCTTAAGGGTTGCAGGAAAAGCCCTGCACTTGGCCGCATCCGATGCTCCGTGGAACACCATGTGCGATTCGAAGCCGTGGATGTGGTCGCCGGGTCAGTTGTGCCGTCGTAGGGCGCGATGGGGGTAGAGGGAGCTTGGAGGAGACCTGGGCCTCCAGGATCTCCCTGCTGAATGGGGAGCGGAAGTCCAAGTCATCCTCCGCCGGAGCCTTCCCCTCCGCACGCTGAACCATCGCGTCCATGCGGCGTTCGAGGTCAACCACACGCCTTAGGCGCCTGGCGAGCTCCTGCTCGGAGTTGGCGGGGCCCCCTCGTCCAGAGGCGTGGGAGTTGCCTCCCACGACTGATCGTGGCGGGCGAGGGGAGATGATAGAGCGTCGGGGCGAACGCCCGCGGCGCTCTGGTGCCCGTTCCTCCGACGGGGGCCGAGTGAGACCGGCGCGTGACTCCGCCTGCTGCTCCTGAGGCGCGGGGGGACGCGGGAGTGGCGATGCGACGATTCCGCCTGCCGCTCGCGCGGCAGGGGGCTGCCGGAGCCGCAACCCCCCCAACTGGGCCTGTAGGGCGAGGCAGACGCCCGTCAGCTGATGCATTTGCCCCCGAAGCTCTGCCACTTCGAGGGCCGTCGCCGGTGCGGCAGCCGTTGGTACTGGGACGTCGTGATTCGCGCCGGTAGTAGCGCCGGCGACGTCCCCAGGAGGAGATTGGCGACGAGAGGCCCCTCGCGATTGGCGAGACCTCGTCGCCCTGCTTCCCATATTCTGGTATGAGGATCGCCCTCGAGCCATGGCAGCGTCGCTTCCACAGACGGCGCCAAATGTGGTGGCGTGATCCTGTTTGGGCCTGAGCCAAACGGGCCTCCACTGGAATAAGAGAGGAAGGACGATCGCTGGTGAGGGCGAAGACCTGCAAAACCAGAATGGGATCAGAGGGGCCGGTGAAGAACGGGGGAAACCCTCCGATGCCTAAGTCAGTAGAGAGCTTGTGAGGCAGGAGGTTTCGTAATGCGAGATGTGTTCGCGTGGGCAAGAGAACGTACCGTTGCATGGTACTGTACCTGTGCCTTTATAGGCGCTGGTGCGGAGGCCAACGTGCGTAACGTTGGGCAGATCGTGCCTGAAGAGGCGCCTTGACGCCCGCGCATAACGGGAGGAGTTATGACTCTGATGCCCGTTGGGCTGCCAGGCAGTTCACGCCCCTTGATGGTGGAGAACGTGGCCTGAGACGGTTACAACCGCTTCTGGAAGCCAGAGAGCCTGCTCGGAACCCTTTGGAAATGCTTTCCGAGCAGGTGACCCACGTGGGGGCTCGAACATGCTGTTCGGTAACATCGAGGGTAGCTTCACCGAGCGGAGTCACTGTTCTTGCTCGGAAGCTGTTCATAGCTGTTCGGTAAGGAAAGGCGGGTGATCTGCTCGAAGGTACGCCGCAGCGGACCTGACGGCTGCCGATCACAGGAGTCACACAATGGAGGTCTTTGAGCCATCCTGGAGAGGGCGTGCTCTTCGATGACGGTGCCACGTTGGTTGACAGGACGGGAATAGGCCGTAACGAGCCATCATGGGCCTAGGTGACCAAGTTGGCCACCACACCAAATTTTCGGGGTGTTACATCTCCCCACTTAAAAGAATTTGGTCCCCAAATCACATGTGTTACGGGCTGGACTTAAGGGAATCCAATTGTGAATTGCTAATAATATAATGATTGATCGGTGATGTAACTTCAGGGTCAAATAAGAGCGAGTTAGAAAGAATACCTTCCATACCTCCTTCCTTGGTTTGTTCTGCCATTTATTCCCTGAACTTGATTTCTCATTAGGGCAATCCTTAACCTTGTGGTCTTGGCTGCCACAACAGAAGAAACACTTGTCCTGAAATTCCAGCACTCCTCGGACCGATGATTTATTTTGTTGCAATACTGACACCTTTCTAAAGGAGCGGGAACTAGTTCTTCTTACACTTCTTGTACTTCTTTCTCTTGTGCGATCTGTTACTGTTGTTGGGCCGTTTCTCTCTGGCTATAGGTTTGGAGTTTCCTGTGGTTGTAATTTGTTCTTTCTCATTGTTTTCGCCAACTCCTTGTCATCAATAGACCTTTCCTTTCCATTTGTATCCCCTTAGCCATTATTAGGGCATCCTCTAATAGTTGAGCAGCTGTCGTAGTGCTTTGGTTAATCTTTGGACCGCTTCTTTATCCGTCCATGGATGGTGTAGGTGTATCCTTCATTGTTGTTTATTAAGTTCCTTCAAAACAAACTATCACACGGTCAGTCTTCTTTACTCTTGTTGATGCCTTGTAACTTACAATATTAGTTATAATAAAATTTTGGACTAAGTCCAAGTTTCTACCCAATCTCACCAGGTAGGTACAAATTCTTGACACAAGCTGAGGGTTATAATGACACTTATCCATCATTCCTAATTGCCTAGGAAATTAGGGGAAGCCCGGCTCGTTCGGCAGCCAATACATCCACTGACCAAGTACTCTTAATCGGCAAGAAATGAGCCACTTAGTCAATCGATCAACTATTCCCACCTTGCACCCCATGGTGATGTGCTTGGTCGGATGAATCCCTTCTCTAATAGTTCCATCATTTGCTCTTTTAATTCCTTCAGTTCTGCGGGGGACATTCTATATGGTGCCCTAGATACTGGTGCTGCTCCAGGGACCAACTCGATGGTAAAATCGACCCTCCGCTCAGGAGGAATTCCTGGCAAGTCTTCTGGAAAAACGTCAGCGTATTCGCTGACAACATAGGTGTCCTCAACTTTACTTCCTTCTTTGTGATGACAACAGCGGCAAGAAAGGCATACAACCTTTCCTCATCAGCCTTTTGACTCGAAGTGCAGAGATAAGTGACAATCTCCAGCGGTTCTATCCCCTAGTTCTACCCAAGCCCACATTAGGTACGACATATTTTGACTCGTGTGATCTAGTTTCATTCTACGTTCCTATTCCCTTAGACCTAAGTTTAGGGCTCTGATACCAACTATCATGCCCCAATATTTAGCAGCGGAATAAATACCGGGGAACGTGAACGATACAAACCGACATATCACAGTGAATAGCGCAGAGTCATGAATGAACAAAAGAACACATTTGAGACTATAAGATGGTCATCAAAAGTATACTTTATTCCATTTCAGTCAACTAATTACAACCTTTCATAAGAAAGAACCAACTAAAGGATCCATTATTCAAATAAAACTTCCAGAAAAGTTCACTACTACATAGACTACTCAATTGTCTATTTCTAAACTATCATCTACTCATATGGCGGGTGCTCATCACTCTTGCCCTGCCCATCGGACTCCACTGGTTCTTCATCACTTCCTGAAAAAGGGTAGGATAATAGGGTGAGCGAACTAGCTCAGTAGGATTTATATCTCAATATGGTGCGGGCACTAAATACGTGATTAGCATTTTAATCAGGCAAGATATGAACATGTATATGATGACAATGCATGCAATACTAACAGATCGAATAGCAGAGTAGAAGGATATCATTTCAGATCAAAAGTCGAGATGCATATATACAGTGGACAGATATTTCAAGAATAGAATCGTATCAAAAGAGATTGGCCATATTCAGACAAATATCATGCGTTCAATGATCAGACGTTATTATCAAATCTTATCATATCAGATCAAATCAAACATATCATATCAAACGAAGGCACAATTTTCACAACTCTTGCTTATTGTTTGTGCTATGCCAAGCACCAGAAGTCCATACTCCCTCGGTTAATAACTACGTGGGGTGCTCCTCCCCAGGACCGGACCAGACCCTTTTTTTTGCACAGGCATTGGATCAAATTTGGATTGGAGTCCCACGTTGTGCCGAACAAACATATTCATATTATGGCCACAGAGTTTCAATAACAAGCTCGCAGTAAAAGAAACATGATCATTCATAGAGTCAAGGTATGATAAATAGCTCAAGAGAACAAGGCAGGATAAGACGTATCTTATGTTTCATAATTCATTAATGTCTTGACATGAGGGTGTTCTAAAGACAGATCATAGGCAGAACATGTGCTCTCAATTTCCCAAGAAGGGTGTGCCTATTCGTGCAAATATGTAAGTGACGAGTTACGGATCTTCCTATCATGTATGCAATTGACAAATGATTATTTGAACACCGGAAAACATAAAACTATTGAAACTCATATGCAAATTATGACATTAACTCCACTAGCAAGTCCATACCAACATGTATTCATCCCCACATTCATATCATATTCTTATGTTATCAATTGACAATAAGCAAGATCACAAGATAATCCAATGGACATAAGATCAATCACAATTACACATTAGAATCATATTCATATCATTATATTTTTCAATGGGTTGATATATTTTAAGTCCATGCATACCATATAACATCATGCACATGCTAGTAGACATCATGAAATGATCAGACCAAAATATGCATTTTTTTGTAAGAGTAGTGTCGACACACCCCTTACTGGTGTCGACACAATGCTTCAAACACAAGACAAAATAATGCAAATTGGTCAAGTAGTGTCGACACTAGTCCAGGTAGTGTCGACACACAGTGCTCAAATACAAGGCAAAAAGGTCAAGTAGTGTCGACACTAGTTCAGGTGGTTGTCGACACTAGAGACAGCTCCCAGAACACTTCTGGCCAATCTGGGACAGTGTCGACACTAGCCCAAGTAGTGTCGACACTAGAGGCCTTCCCAGAACACCTTCTAGGTTGTTTTGGGACTGTGTGTCGACACTAGCCCAAGTAGGTCGACACTAGTGCCCTTCCAGAACAAAACTTATAAGTCATGTGGAACCCGAAAACACATCTCATGCAGTGGTTACTTACCCCACTTATAACTCTCTAACAAATGACATTTAGACAAAACATTTAACACAAAAGATGACGAGGTCAATAGTAGAAGAACTTTGATGTTGGGGGTTTGATCTAATTCAGTCTCGAATCTCGAGAAAACATATGAAGAACAAAACGTCAAGTGTAGCCCGAAATCGCAGTATCATGCAGAGACTCTCTTACCATGCTCATAACTCTCTAACGAAAGACTTTTGGACAAAACATCCAACATACAAGATGATCGTGACTACAAGTAGAAGAAATTTCATGAAGGAAATTTAGTCTAATGCAGTGTCAAATCGTATGCACAATAAGAAGAACGGGAAAAGCCCTAACTGTGCAAGACTTCGGGAAAACTACGAATACGCAATGTATACTCCAGGAAATTGAGTCAAACCAAGTGCAAATGATCTTAGACTCAATGATCTACATGATGGTGTTGGTTTCTTTAATCTTGGCCCGAGAACACCTACCTTTGAACGCTAAGAACTCTCTGCTGATTTCTGGGTTGATGTAGAGCGAGGTTGAGGAAGACCACGATTTTCCCCAGCCGTTCTCCACTCCCCAGCGCTCCAAACTTGCTACTCTCGACCCTAACTTGTTTCTAAACCTTCCCAAAGAGTTTAGGGGCGCGTTCTTATAGTTTTAGGGTGTAGTTAAGAGTCCTAACGGGACTAGGAAAGGGGCTGCGAATTCTGCTCCCTGCTTTCAAGAAATCTGGGATTCTCTCACCCAAAGCAGGTAGCAAAGGTTTAGGAAACCACCTCTTAGAGTTGGATCCGGTTTTGGCTTATCTTGCATGACTAATCACCCTAATTTTAACCCTAAATTGACCTCCCTAATTACTGCATAATTACATACACGAATTTCTGGGTATTTTCTTGTCCCAATTTTTATCCTTGGGCCAAATGTGCTCCATTGGCCCAATC
This sequence comes from Colocasia esculenta, assembly GCA_014218235.1. Taxonomy (NCBI): domain Eukaryota; kingdom Viridiplantae; phylum Streptophyta; class Magnoliopsida; order Alismatales; family Araceae; genus Colocasia; species Colocasia esculenta. The sequence continues at coordinate 754,935 of CM024759.1, read as the reverse complement.
TTGTTAATGGGTCATTTATACATAATGTTGGAAGTCTCTCCAACATGTTTATTTAATTTATGGTCGGGTTATTTTTCCGCGTTAACAATTTTCCGACTTAGTTTCTAAACTCGGGTAATTTGTCACGTGTGACGTACACTCGGCCAATCGGATTTTCCGTTACACGAATTTCTTGGTGGAACACTTATAGATAATATTTAGGGTTGGTTTATAATTTTTACGGAATTTTCCGATGTGTTTTCTCACGTACAATAGTGGTACGTATGTTCTATCATTTCGATAATACAGAAGTTATTTATTTACTAATTTCATACTTGAATTTGTTCATGTGACATAAGTTGTTCATTGATCCAATTTATTTTATGGACTATCCCCTCATATTTCTTGGAGTCCACCATAAATTCTCATTTAGTTTATGATCTCATTTTTACACCTAATAATGGGTTGTCCAACTTATTTCCTAATTACGATAAGAAGTCACACTAACTCTTAAATATATCCCAAATGACTTTTATTGACCCAAAATTCTTGATGGATCATTAGACGATATTATTTGAAGTCTATATATGATTTTTTATTTAATTTTATGGCTCCTCTAGGTATGTGTGATAATGATTTCCCGACTTATTCCCTGATTACGACACTCAGTCGTAAAATGCCTTAAACTTGGACCATCCGATTTTCCTTTACACGAATTTCTCTGTGGGTCATTAGGGAGTATTATTTAGAGTTGAACTGTGGTTTTTATGAATTTTCTAATGGGTTTTTGTATGTATGATAATGACACGTGCATTTTTTCTATTTCACAAATATTGATTTTATCGTTTTCGATTTATTTCTAATTTTCAAATTACCGAATTTTCGGGGTGTTACAACTAGACTCCAACTGTGCTAGGGTAACTTCGTCATTTGACTCTGGGTCGCTCATCACTCTGGTCCTGTCCCATTGGTGTGTGTGACGTCAAAGTCTGACTTACCTGAGGCACACTAGACAAATAATGAAGGGTGAGCGATAACGTCCAGTAGGACTTAAATCTCAGGATCAAGCATGCTTTAAATTACTAGCGCTTTAAAAGGCAGAGTAACTAATGATAGAACAAGTCATGTAAAGTTGAGAAAATAATAACACAAGTAACATGGTGCAGAGAGCAGATGAATCAAGTATAGCACGATGATTAAAGGCACGTCACGATGGAAATTATAACAACAAGATGGCAAATCACGTCAACGTCAAGCAATAGCAAGTAACATGTATAGCAAGGAGAGAGAAAGTAGTTGGCCATAGAGAGTAAATTACACTTTGATTGATTTTCTTATCAATCAAAATAGTATAGCACTTTTGATTAACTTCCGTCAATCGAAAATAGTAATGGCACTTTGGTTATCCGTAGATAGCCGAGAGAGAGTATAGCACTTTGTTATCAATAGACAACGAGGGAATATAGCACTTTTGTTTGTCAAAGACATCGAAAGAATATAGCACTTTGTGTTGATTGTCTTATATTAATCTTGATAGTATGGCACTTGGATGTAATGCCGACATCCTGATCATTTAACTCCCACGAGCAAATGGCACTTTCGGGCGCTCTCCCCAGGACCAGATCGGGCCCTATTGCGCTGGCATTGGTCATTTTATTTATCTTTAGACAATCAATTTATGGCCAATTTGATAGTACCAAAAATAGTTAAGAGCACTAGATGAATAGACGAGATAGAAGAGAGAACGTGAATAGACGAGCGAGTAGAGTATAGATGAGAGCTAAGGGTACATCACGTAAAACAACGAGTAAACATACGATAGTAACAGTTGCACAACACGCACACGTCGTATTGGCAGTCAGGTGGAATTCACTACCCTACCACTGGCCATGTTAAGTACAGGTCCAGAGGTCCGACGTGATTCAAGATAAGAGTGAATTTCTAATAGCCGTTTGGATCATATCGATCCCTAAAGGTGTAATGGGTGTTACGGTACAACCGGCTCGTCGACCATGTGGGAATCCATGATCAGAGGAGACTGACGGAGGCCTTGTGCAAGGGTTCACTAGTCCGGCGAAAGGAATATCCGACGGAGAGTTCACCACAAGCCAAGTAAAGTATGTATATAAAAACAGGTGCTCGACGTTCTAGAGGAATTCTAGAACAGTGGAGCGTCGATATCGGTACATAAACAACGCAAGAAACGAATACAAGTCCTTTTAAAATAGGGCAATTAATATACTTTATTGCAATAAATTGCCAGATACATTATGAGATATTCTATGCCAGATTTCAGCCATATATGGATGGTTCATGTGTGTGCATGTGTGAGAGAAATCATAGATAGAAAAGAAGTCATGAATATGTATTTTAAAGCATTCAATATAGCTCCATTTTAAAACAGGTATTTTTACTGCGTGTATGACTGTTAAAAAGGGTCGCGACAGGGTAAGGGCAGATCGCGACAGGGCTTGAAAAGGGTCGCGACAGGGCTGCCAGGACAGAAGGCCAGAACGCGATGTAGGGTACTGTCGCGTTCAGAACGAGACAAGGAAAGTGTCGCGACGGGCTTGAGAATGCGACCTATCGGGCCGTCGCGTTCTCAGGTCCATGGCCCGAGTCTGACAGAGTTCTGCTCTATCTCGGATTGCGGTCCAGAAATATTATATTTTGATACAGGGTCGTTCAGAAAATCATAACTAATTGTATACATGATGAAAAATCATGAAACCAGTGGCAAATGCAACTAGACATGCGAGAGTACTTCTAGTAAATAGGAATTAGAGAGAGAGCATGGTTTGAACATGGTTTGAGCATGAACAATAACGAGTAACACAAAACATGATACAGAGAGCAAGATTGATTTAATTCGAGCAACATGCTCAACAAAAATTAGGGCTTTCACGGGCAAAAGATCCCTAACAACATGAAGTATCTACAGTAAGAATTTCGCAGCATGGGATCAAGTATATATAGAGATTTGAATTAAACATGATGTCTCGGGGTTATCATGTTTGCAGATCTTCTAAAATCAAGAACAAAAGATTGGCTCGATGAAAAAGAGGGAATCAAGAGGGCTTTTGTTCCTGGTGGTTGGAACTACCTACAGACGGGTTTAATTTAATTTTGCTCGTGAGAATGCCTACCTTGACTCGACTTTCTCTCCTAGGGCAAGAACTTGAAGAACTCGGGGAAGAAGCTTTGATGGATCTTCCTCTCCACGATTTCACCCCCTCTTGGCCTCTCCTCCTGGTCCAGGAACCTCTTGGCATGAGCTAGGGTCGGCCATGAGGGTTTAAGAGAAGTATTTAAGCTTCTCCATATTCTCTTTCCTAGTTTAAGTCTAACTTCTATTAATTCCGAATTTCATATTTTTCTCTCCCCTTTTTAAGCAAGAGATCATCTATTTGGGTTGGGAGAGAGGGGATTTCGTGGCCAACCCATTAGGGTAGGTTTAGGAATCCAATCCTAATTCAAACTAGCTATTTAATGCATTAAATATCTCTTTTCTATTTTAGTAATATTCTAGTTACGAATTTTAGGTATTTCTCTATTATTCCTCTTTTTAAAATCTCTATTTTAGCCCACTTATTTCTAATGGGTCAATATAGCAAAGCCCATCACTTAATAGAATTTAACTTATGGGAATTTCCTTTTTTAATTGGAGAATAATAGAGTTTTGGATTTTTATACATTTTCTCATTTGAATTTGTTCATGGCCATGAGAGGTTTATTGATCCAATTTCTCATGATGGATTATCAATACATATTGTTAATGTCTACCCATTATTTGATTTTTAATTATTAATCCACTTGGCTCATAAAATAATGGGTTTTTCGAATTATCTCTTGATTACAATAATAAGTCACCTAAATTCTAAAAACTCGGTCGAATTATTTTTCTATGCCCCAATTTCTTAATGGGTCATTAGGGAATATTGTTTAAAGTATAACTTTTATTTTTACAAAATTTTTATATATGTTTTATGCATGTGATAATGATGCATATCATTTAACTAGTTTAAATTTTTATTAATTGACAAAATTTCCATTTTATCTAAAATTTTCAATTAATAAAATTTTTGGGGTATTATAGATAATGTGATCATAAATTAGGTTAAAAATGATGGAGAGACTTCAAACAATATGTGTTGATAACCCATTATCAGATTTGACTCAATGGACAATTTCTGGCCGAAGAATAAGATCAAGCAAGAAAATACCATAGAAATTCGTAACCCTAATTGAGCAGAAAATAGGAAGAGGCAATTAGAACAAATCTTAAGGCAATTAGCCATACATAGCAACTCAATTCATGTCTAGCCATGGTATGAAGTTTCCTAAAGCCTTACACACTATAAATGGGTGAGGAATTTCTGAAAGAAGGAAGGAATCAACCCAAAACTGCAACTCTTACTTCCTAGTTATGTTAGGACTACCAAATAACCCTAACCAGTTAAATACTCTTCCCAAAACCCTTGGGGACGAGTTTACCAATAGTTGGGGTTGTGAGGAGGATTGCTTGAGCACCAGAGGAGGAGGAGATCGCCCTGAACTAGAGCCATCTTCCCCACCTGCGTTCTGCATCGACCTGTAGAAGGCGCTTCTTGGAATCAACCAAAAGTAGGTCATCTCGGGCCAAACCTAATCAAATTTCATACCATCATGGAGTTCATCGAGTCTACTTTCTTGTGCATGCGTTTTCCCTCATTTTTATCGAGTATGCATGGAGTATTAAGCGTTTTATCAAAGTCGTGCATGAATAGGGCTTTTTACGTTCAAGTCGATTCTCACACATCCGAGGTCAAATCATGCAAAACCAAAACCATGGTTCGCTTCTACTCTTCGTACCCAACATGTTTCATCTTCATACTTTTGTCCCAGGAGTCCTAGATCATGAGTTATAAGCGTTGTATGAAGGGTTACTCCGTTTTTTATCGTTTTTGGGTAAGAACCAGAAACACCACCATTCTAGACGTCGCGTTCTTCTGTGCATGAACGTGACGTACTAGACCGTCGCGTTCACCTTAAAAGCGACCGACTATTCTGTCGCGATTAAGACTTTGACCCGACCGTTCTGATATATAAAACTGTGTCATATGGTTTTCAGTGCCAGTCCTGAATGCGACGGAGCATACTGTTGCGATTTGGACCATTTTCCCGCTCATGACTTTTGTACTGTTTGTATATTATTATTTTAAAAATGCCTCTTGAACGCGACGTATCGAATCGTCGCGATTCAAGGGTGATTGTGACTTGTTGCCTGTTACGTCAAGAAGGCGACCGACAGGGACGTCGCGTTTAAAAAACCGTTGTGACATGTCGACCTGTCGCGACATGAAGGCGACGGTCAAGTATGTCGTGATTTGATGTGTTACAGAATGCTCGTGTTTCAGAATCGTGTATAGTCTTCTTAAGTGCGACGACTAAACCCGTCGCGATTTAGAGGCCAACCCGAGACATATTTTTACAGTATAGAGTGTTAGTCCTGCATGCTATGGTATTAGTGTACATTGTGCAATTTGTCCAGTGGATTAAAACCTGTTAACATCCATGAGAAAGTCTTAACAACATGAAAGCTTATTCTATTTTAAATGGCTTGATCTATACTTGCAAAGATTGATTGATCATCTTGTTGCTCTAGCTTATTCAAGTGAATAAATGTCAACTTAAAATACTGCAAATCATGTTGAGTTAAGTGCATGTTTCAATTATCATCATGTTACTTGCTTTCCGCATGTTTTCGACTGATGGATTGTAGATTTAGACACGTCTACACTACACCCTTGCACTTATAAGCAACCCTTCTTGGGGGATTGGAAACTCTCGGCCGGTCATTCTGTATCGGCAAACTAGTGACCTTTCTCTTGAGACCTCTATAATTCTCCGTACTCCGTAGATTCTCTCATGAAGACCGAGTTGGTTGTACCATTGAAGTTCCCTGGAGATAGAATGCACTTCCTCTCTTATCTCATTCTCGTGAGTGTGGATTACAATCTTGACTTAAGCCATTAATGTAAAGAGTTAACTAAAGTGTAAATCGAGCCATTATGCTGTCGAAATTATCTCTTGATTATTGTTATCACGAAATCATATTCACATGACTTGCTATTTCTTGACATCATCATCATGAACATGACATTACCATTGCCTACATCTTGACACTCTTGTTATTGGCCATTAATGACTGTGGGTATCTACATTTGAAATTAAGTGAGATGCTGATCGGGAACGGCGAGTGTCCAAGGGCTCCAGTCTAGCCCCAATGACGGAGAGTCATAAATATACTGTTAATCATGGGGTATAATGATTACTGGCGTTGCATCTGTACTGGGAGTACTTGCGTTGCATCTGCGCTGTGAGTACTTGCGTGTTGAATGCTAGATACAATAACCACATACACGTGTTCTATTGTGCATTCCAAGGTGGCATAGATCCTTAGTGCATATTAGTGTCTTCGTGCTTGATTACTGTTGCATGTTAAAAATTCTTGTTCATACGTGCTAGTTTGCTTGTGCGATATGGCCATCCTGCATTTATTGCAACTAAGTGATATCTTGCGTTCTTGCAAATTATTGACATCCTGCGTGCTTGTTACGTACATACCATTCCAGTGATAATTCTTACTTGTTATATCATTCTAGATCTTGTTCAATCACTCTTGTTCAATCTATCTTGTTCATGTATCGTATTTAATGAGTTTTATTCGCACATGCATATCTTAATAATCGTGCTTGCCTAGTTCTCAATTGCTAATCACTTATATTATTGCCCGCATATTGAGATATAAATCCTATTGGGCTAGTTTGTTCATTCCCTAATTTTAACTTTCTAGGTGATTATGAAGTGCAAGAGGAAGACCAAGTTGAGGATGGGAATGCGTCAGAGTGATGAGCATTCCAACCTAAGTTAATATGATTTGAGTGCTAGAACAATGTAATAGGAGTGAGGTTTATGTACTTTGCCTTTTATTGAGTCTTAGTCCTGTTATTCAACAATCAAAGAGTTGTGTTAGTTCTATTTTGAAACAATGAGTGGAAATTTGAATACAAGCTTACTTGAGTTCATTAATTGGGCCTTATTATTATGTTGTGCTCGTTAGCTAGATACTTATTTACCGACTACTCACGTCTCGAAATATCAGCTTTATTTCTATCAATATTTTTGCTGTGTAATTCTCGAGATGTGACACCCCCCCCCCTCTCTCGATGGCGAAGGGGAGGGATATGGCACACCTGCTCCAACCACCTCCCCTATCTAAGTAGGGAGGGATCTGGCTCCCCTGCTCCAACCCCCTCCCTCTCCAAGTGGAGGAATGGAGGAGTTCGGCACCCTTACATTAATGATCATAAGGAATATTCCGACGGAAGTTAACCATAGGGGTATATTTGAAACTAAGATGAGATAGCAGGGTTTGTAGGATTATAGACAGATAAGCGAGTTATATTTGTAATAAAAATAGTAAAGTATATATGAAATTATTCACAATTTTAAACTGTTGCTATTTGGTTGGTTGAAGACAACATGAAGATTCTCATTTAAACAATAAAAAGTATTACTGTGAGGTCACAGAAACAGGGTCCCGTACCTGCAACGAAGTGGCATCCAAACTGGCAGACAGGACCCTTGTAGATCCAAATTGACGATTGGGGTTAACCATATACCACCAAGCTATGTTGACCTCCAGTAGTAACCACCACGGCAGACTTTGAGGCTTGTACAATGCCAACAGAGAACGGAGTCAGGACAAACACAACCCCCCTGCTCGTTTAATTCAGGTATCGAGGGCACTGACAAAGCATGGATAGGGAAAACGGGAAACCAGGCAAAACATCCCCTCAACCCCAGCTTCAACAAACTGTAACATCCTGATTTGCTCTTGATCTGTGAGTAGATTTGGGTGCGTTTGTTTTGATGTAAAATTTTATTTGAAAAAAGTTTTTCAAGAAAAATTTTATTTTTAAATCCTTGAGATCTTGTAAAATTAAAATCTGTAAAAGATCATCCCAAAAACTCAGATTTTGACATCCGCCGTTTTTAGGCGGATGCTATTTTCTGGGTACATCTACACATCTATAGTGATGTTTGTTGACACTATTCATTTAGTTATATTTTTATTTTCTTTCCACTTATTTAAGTAGTCTTTGTCAAATTTAAATATTTTTATTAGTTAATTTATTTTTTATTAAAATATCTATAGAACACTATTCATTCAAATTATGTTTTTATTTTATTTCTCCTACTTTAAATTGTCTTTATCAAAGTTACTTATTTTTCATTAGTTATCTATTTTTTTATTTTTTTTAAAAAAATAAAAAATAAAATATTTTTGATGAATAGTGTTAATATATAAAGAGTACATGACTCTCTCACTTGAGTGGATCATAAGTTCTCATACCCCTCCCATACTCTCTATTTACATAAATAGCCAATGAAAATCTTTATCTGACAACCAAATAAATAATTACGTTTTCATTTTCATGTAAAAATTATTCCATGATAAACTATTTTCTTAGTAAACCATTTTACATGTAACCAAACGGACCCTTAGTATCAAAATGGGGAGATAGCCTGTAAGGGTCAGGATATCCTTATTGCTAGCTGTCTTCACCAATAATCTCCACATGAACATTTGCCATGCCTAAAATGATGGAACCGATGGGTATCTCTAAGGATAATGTCCCTGCCAGTAGCCAGACTGATATATTTGATGGCCACGTGGCAGTCATCGCACACACGTAGGTTCTTCATGACCCTGACGGGAGTTCCACAAGGTGTATGGATGATCCCACAAGCAATTGCGAGCTTCTCACTGTGGTAACTAAGAAAGATCTCTCTTTCTTCCACCTCCACGTCATGGAATACCATGTTGTTGCACTCTGATAGCCCATTTCCTTTAATCTTGGAATTAACCTGTACAAGTAAGAATAGATTCGATCCATCTGGGGATGTGACCTATCTCCAGCAACAAAGGTGTGAACTTCATTCCCCAGATGAATCCAAGACATACCTGGTTGTTTCCTAATTCCTTTCTCTTGCATCATCCTCCTAAACCTGGAACCCTGCACCCATTGGTTTGCGGTGGAATAAATGTTGGATAACAGCACGAGAGAGCCAGAATCACAAGGTTCAAGCGGAGCCAGCTGTTCAGATGCAAATTTTGCCATATCCACGGCTTTGTGGAATCGGCACGCCGACAGCAATGCCTTCCATGCAACACCCAGGTACGCAATGCCATTTTCGTAAATGAAAGCCCGCGCTTCATGCAAAAGTCCTGCTCGTCCGAGGAGATCAACCACACAGGTGAGATGTTGAACAGTTGGAGCAAGTCCAAATTCCTCTTTCATCAACCTGAAATACTTGTACCCTTCTCCTATCAACCCCGCATGGCTGCACGCGGACAAGAGACCAACAAAGCTTATCTCATTTGGTCTTATGTTTTTGTCCAGCATCATCTCAAAAATCCGAATAGCTTCTCTTCCCTGGCCATGGGAAGCATAGGCACCTATCATCGAAGTCCAGAAAACAACACTCCAACTTTCTGCTTTCCGAAACACAACTTCCGCATCATGTAAGCTCCCGCATTTACCGTACATGTCAATTATTGCAGATGATAAGTAGACATCAGATGCGTACCCCAGTTTCTCCGCACAAGCATGGATCTGCTTTCCTTGTGCTAGAAATCCAGCATAAGAGCAGGCTGAAATGATATTGGTAACAGAGAAAGCGTCAACCGCGGCACCTTCACGAAATAACCGGCGGAAGAGCTTGAAAGCATCCACATGCCTTCCATTGTGAACGTACCCAGAGACCATACAACTCCATGAAACTGTTTCGGCCGTGCTTCCATCACTGCGTACTGCAGAAGCACGCACCTTCCTGCCACTACAGGGCACCTTACTGAAAACAATGGAAGCGGACTCCATGTCACCACATTTGCAGTACATATCCATCAGCGAGTTCCTTACAAACCCGTCAACGTACGTCTCAGACCTTACAAGTTTACAGTGAATCTGCATTCCCAGTTCTAGCAGGGATAATGTACCGGCCAAAGCCAAAGCCACGGAGAAAGTGATGGGACTAAAGGATGAACCGAGTTCTACCATCTGATATAGAGATTCCAACGCCATCCCGTGGACGCCATTCTGCATTTGGCCATTTATCATCATGTTCCAGCTTGCAACATCTAGAGAGGGCGACCTCTTGAAGAACTCGATGGATCCAGGCACATCCCCAACACGCAAATATGCACCAAGCATTACATTCCACGAGACATTGTCCCTATCAGCCATTGAATCAAAAACTCTTCCTGCGTAAACAAGGTCGCCACACTTTGCATAAAAGTCGACAATCGAGTTGTCCAAAACGACATCCGATCTGACTACATTCCTCAAGAGCCAACCGTGGACCTCCTTTCCACCGCCGAGATCCTCCATGCTTGCGTAACACTTGAAAACGCTGGGCAGAGTGACGTGGTTTGGAAATACCCCCTCGTGCAGCATTTGAGCGAATAGATCAATGCCACGGAGTAAAAGCCGGCACCGGAGAAACCGGTGATCAGGACCGTCCATGTGGCGGTGTTCCTAGAGGGCATTTCACCGAACAGCTTGTGCGCAGAATCCAAACAGCCAACTTTGGTGTACAGACTCATCAGATGGGTACCGGCCAGCACCTGTCGAGCAAACCCGAGCTTTACGGCGCTTGAGTGGACGATTTCCACCTCCGCAACGTTGCGTGCGCTCCTCGACATGTTCTTGAGCAGATTGCCGAGACTCCTCCTCTGCTTTTGCGGAGTGCCGCTGCAGGGAGTCCGCCGGGGTGGTCTCCGGCAGGCGCATCCGCCACAAGTGTTTGGGGGCATCGTGATTGGGAGGCCGTGCAGATCCGATAGGGGCGGATGAGGGAGGCGGTTGTTGCCCGAGGGGGAGCGTCAGTTGTCAGCAGACGAGAAGAACAGGGCGGAGGATTCAGACGATTGGGCGGCGGCCTCACGACGGCCCTCACAACAGCCCACGCTTCAGCGGCACATCTCATCTGATCTAACCCTCTCCCCAACAGACTGCGAACTACACCTGCTCGGGTGACCTTTCTTTCTCGACTGTTTTGTGCCCCCGTAATAAAAAGATATCTAATATATTTGTATACGTGATACGGGCTTCCCCATGTCGTCTTCCACGTCAACCAAAGTCGAGAAGTCTTTCCAATCCGGAGCGGCCAACGCTCAGCCCTTAAGCTCGACTCAGACTATCCCAACGTATCTCTGAGTTGGCTAGAGCTCAGCTGGACTGAGCTTTCAAGTTACACGCAACGTCAGCCGACTAGATGGTTGTATCCGCAGGTCGTCCATAGTCGCTCGTGGCCGACGTCTTGGTGCTCTCTCGGGGAAACCAAGTGGCTCGTAGTTCAGGCCGGGGAGAAGCTCAGTCAAGGCAGTCGTAATTGTCGTCCTGTCGACCTATGCCCCACCCCCTCCGAGAAATGCATGAGGCAAAGCTCGTTCCCGAGGGCAGTGTACAATCTGGTCGATGCCGCCTGCGTCGCCTCGTACAAGCGCCAGGTCTAGCTACTTGAGAGCGACACTTGTCCTGCGCTAGGGGGGACAATGCGTATGGCCTAAGCGTCAGCAGTTGCAGGGGTCAGGCTGCACTGGTACTTGCTAAGGGCTCTCGTACCTGACATACCTTGCGATTCTCTACCCCGCGGTCTGATCTTTTGATCGGGGCTCTACTAAGGAAGGCATGACGAACCATAGTGTTGGCCCACGAATAGCAACAAGGATAAACTTAGAGGGGCGTGAATAGGTTTTTTGAAAATACAAATAAAAATCACCACTTGAAAACTTTGGTTAGTGAATGTAGTTGTGTGCAGTAGATAGAATAGTTGTATAGAAGTAATTCAAACAATCAATCACACAAATGAACACAGAGAAATTTATCCTGATTCATTACTTCTCAAATGAAAGACCTATATTCAGTCCCCAAACAAATCTTGGGATTTCACTAACCATAGTACAATCCCACCAAGAATACACAAACCCCCAGCTCCCCGCTGGTTTTCTTCCTTTCCGAGTAGGAAGTAAACTCACTTCTGTTACAAGTCAAGAAGCCAACCTCCTAGAACAAACCTCAGTGTGGTTCTGCAAGACTATAACCACTAGCCGAGTTTTGCTAACATCAACCCCAGCTAGGTTCTTCTCTTAACATGAGGGGAACACTGTGTATAGTCCCATAGCCGGACAGAATCCACTAGCACTCAGCTGGCCTTCTCTTCACACATGAAGAGGAACATTGTGTACAGTCCTACAGCTGGACACAAATCTTTCTTAAAAAAGAAAGAACAGACTGAGAGATATATAAGATGAACACTAAGGAACTCAAACTCTCAGCTCACAGACTCTTCCACATATTACAAATGATGCATAGAGAGTGAAGAGAGAAAAGAAGCTTGAATGCTTGAAGACTTCATATGGTTGTTTGCACGCACACTTCTTCTTGAGCTCTAGTGTAACATCCCGAGTTTTGGTTCCCTTGGTGTTGTTCTTGGGATCGCGATGGATCGAGCTGTCGCATTCCACCACAAGAAAATGCGGCGTTTCTGACGGATTCTTTCCGTCGAAAATCCGTCGATAATCCGTCGGAAACTCTGTTTCCGTCGGAAATCCGTCAGAAACTTGTCGGAAATAGCCGTCGGAAATAGTTGGTCAGAACATTACCGACGGAAAAGAATTTCGTCGGAAATCGATCGGAAACTCCGATGATTGCGTCGGCAATCGGTCATAAATTCTGACAGACAATTCCGTCGGAAATATCCGTCGGTAAAACCACTTTTTCTAGTAGTGTTCTGAACGCGATGTGTTCCGTGTCACCTTCTGGTTGAGAAGGCGACAACCCTCTTGTCGCGTTTCTGTTGTCTGTGGCTGTGCGCCACATGTCCGCGCACATGTGTGTGAAGGCGACGTGCAGTTGTCGCGTTCACTGAAAGATGTGTAGAATTATCTATTATGGTAATCTAGAAGGGGGGGGGTTGAATATATTACTTCCAATTAAAAGACTGACCTTCTTTTTGATGAGAACACTGATTTATCGAAATCTCAAACAGAGTTGATTTAAGTTCGATCCAAGATGTGTGTGTTGATTAAGAGTAGAACAATTAACAACCTATCTAACGTGTGAGAAACCAATGTGCCTACCAACATCTACCGTAAAACGTTCAAACCATAGACACGATGATTTAAGGTGGTTCGGAGTACACAACTTGTGTATCCTATGTCCACCGTCCACACACACACGCAGAAACACCTGCTTATTAGCGAGTTCCACTCTACAACTCACACACACACGTTGTCTGATGTAAACACACGATCAGAACAACAAAAGCCACGTGAATCAAGCACAAGGATAGCTTGAACCACAACCACACATACAAAAATAGGAAGAATATGAAAAGACAGGAGTTCTGAGGTGAAAGAACAAATCCCAATAGAGAACTCTTGTCGCTGGTCGTCCAGAAGAACTCCAAGTTTCACTTTGATGATCCTCAGATGACGTAGAAGCTTGAACCGTGAACGAACTGTCTTCAACTCCGCTCGAAAGATGGATCTTCTTCGCTTTGGACAGAGGGTTGAAGCAGAACAGCAGTGAGAAGCTTTTTCCTTGGGTTTTGTTTAGGGTTTTCTCATGGTGGGCTTCATGCTACGAAAATAGCTTCATATGTTATATATATATGGGTGTCCAAGTTTAGAGAGACATGGTAAAAAAAAACACCCTAATATGGAACATATCCAAATCTCGGAATTGAAGTTTCTCTTTGTCTGTCGACATGCAATCTATAGCTGTCGACAGCCAAAGCTAAATTCTGGTTTCCAAAACACTTGAAGCTGCTGGAAGACTGGATCTGTCGACAGCCGACTTGCTACTGTCGACAACTACTATTGGAAACTGGTTTTCCAGAACCATGAGTGTTCCTAGAACATTGGGCTGTCGACAGGAGATTCTGGGCTGTCGATAGCTATTGTCTTGGTTGAGCTTCCAATAGCTAGATGGTCTATCTGTCGACAAGTGCCTTCATGGTTGTCGACAGGTGTTGACTTGATGTCCTTTTCTTCATATTTTTTACTTGGTTCTTGTTGCTTGCCTTGTATACATTCACACCTACATTAAAAATATTCTAAGTGAGATACAATGAATGTATATATGATCAATAAAAGCAAGTTTTCATATGCGTCTGTTTCTTGCATGTCTTTGTCATTGTCATCAAAGTTAGAACATCAATCCACATTGTCTATCATCAAAAACATGTAAACTTAAACATTACATATAAGAACCCAACATTCTCCCCCTTTTTGATGATGGCAAAATTTCAATTGATGCACAGTAATGTTTCTCCCCCTTTTGACAACATTCAAAAAGATAAATTATGCACACATAGATAAAAGTGAAGCAAAATAACTGAGACTATCATTCATGAATCATTCATTACACTCAGTTACAAAAGAGTTCCATTGCATGACATAAAGGGAAATCAAAAGAAGGAAAAGTACATGACAGACTCGAAAGACTAAGTGACCTAAGACCTAAAGCTAGAAAGTATAACCTAGACTCTCTAAATAGCATCATTCCCAGGAGCAGTGGGAGGACGAAACTCGTGAAACTCTGTAGAGAGCCAGGTAAGCCGATGTTGAATCTGCACTTGTGTGTCAGCTAATGCATCCAACCTCGTATCAACATGATCAAGACAAGCAGTGAGATGATCAAAGCCCATGGTGAGTTGGATTTGCAGTTGAGCCATTTGACCAGCTATGAAATCTCTAAGGGATGGAGCTGGTTCCTGGCCTGCAGCAGCAACATCATCTCCCTGATCATCCATTGGATCTTCTTGGGAGTCTTCATCATCACCGTCATCATCTTCATCTTCAGCAGATACTTCCTCAACATCTGGTGCCTTATCCTTGAGAGTCCGTGTGACTCTCCCATCCACAAGCTTGTATCCCATTCTATGGACCGTAGTGAGGTCAAAGGAACTGCGGGACGTTAGAGTTCTGCACTCAGATTCAGAGATGGGAATACCAATGAAGGAGTGGAGGGATGTAATGTGGCACGCATACGACATTGACCTCTTTGAATTGCGAAAGCATTGGTTAATGAGGTCAATCATGAGTAGAGGGAGGTTGATTTGCTCAGTCCGAAGGAAATAGTAGAAAAGGGACTGTGGACTATGGTAACGAGTTCTCTGCTTTCATCCTTAGGAACGATGAGAGTAGTGAAAATGTGGTGGATGAGACAATTCAGTGGAGGGAAAGAATTGGCATTGAGCTTCAAGTGGTCCACACTGGGATGATATAGCTCATAGGTGATCAAAGTGTAGTAATCAGAGGCAGAAGGACGATTAACTGTTGCCCAGCTAGCAAGCCCAGAGGGGGGGGGGTGAATGAGATTCTTTAAATTTGAATACCTAAACCTCTCCACAAAAACGTTCACACAACAAGAACTTCGTTGATTGTTAGCGTTAGTGAAAGGTAAACAACAAACACAAAGCAAGCAATCACACTACACAAGATTTTATCCTAGTTCAGACCTCCTCTCCACAGGAGTCCTATGTCCAGTCCTTGAGCAACAACTCAGGATTCACTACCCAAGGGTACAGTCCCCCTTAAGGACACTTACACACCCAGCCGCAGCTGGTCTTCTCTTCACAACTCGAAGAAGAATACAACACCCTGGAACCCGCAGGTCTTCCTTCAACACGAAGGGGAAAACACCCTGGAACCCCCACGTCTTCCTTCAACATGTAGGGAATAACACAAAGATGTGTTCAAGGGATGATACCCCCTGGACCAAGCTAATAGCACAGTGCTTGATCTGAGGCGAAGACTGAGAGGAAAAGATCTACAAAGAAGAACACTCTCAGTTCACAAAAGCTCTCTCAAGGTTCTATACTACACACAGAGAGCTAAGAGCTGCAGCAAAACGATAGAGTGAGACTTGAGCTCTTCTATGGTGCTTGCAGATTTTGAATTTCGAAGTAGTTGTTCTTCACGTAGGCACCAGTCTTCTATTTATATCTTCTTTGAAAACTGTAGTCGTTGAAGTATCCGTTGTCTCTAAGTTCAGAGAACGTTAGACTGCATGGCTTTCCTTTACAGTCAACGGTTCTTTGTGTTCCATGCACGTAAGAAGAAAAATCCTTCTTGATATCCTCCAGCTTCTACTATATCCAACGTTGTATAGAGTCGTGATGTCAGAGAACTGCATACATTAAATGTTAAAACGTAGACAGCTAAGCTGTCTTTTGTTGCCAGTCAACGTTAGATTGAGAATACATCAAAATAGAAATTCCATTCTGTCTCTTCAAACAGATATTACATACAGAAGCATAAGAATAGAAGATATCTGGACATGCATCGTGCAGAGAAATGTACGGTTATATTTAATGCATGGATAAAAGAGAAATACGTAGGATGGCTTTGACTTGTCAAGATATTTGAATATCAAGTTGTTATAGCTCATGAAATCGATGTGAACATGACTTATAGAATCGTTGTGTGAATGAGTCATTATTCATGTGAATCGTTGCACGTTCATAACCAAATCAATATACACACAAATCGTTATATACTCATAATAAAATCATTATGACAGTGTAGCAAAACGTTATGAGCAAGTCGTTGTGAACAAATGATATATTGACCAAGTCGATGTTGTGACTTATCGAATCGTTATAGCAGGTAAATCGTTGTTAACTTATCGAGTCGATGTAAATACCAAATCGATGTGGAACTTATCGAATCGTTGTGAGAAAAAAATCGTTATGAGACCAAGTTGTTGTTTTCACTTATCAAATCGATGTGAAACAAAGTCGATGTGAGAGCAATTCGTTGTTCTCACTTACCAAATCGATGTGAGAGTAAATCATTGTTCTCACTTACCAAATGATGTGAACCAAAATCGATGTGAGAGCAAATCGTTGTTCTCACTTATCAAATCGATGTGAAACAGAATCGACGTGAGAGAAAATCATTGTTCTCACTTATTAATCAATGTGAAACAGAATCGATATGAGAGCAAATCGTTGTTCGATCAAAATCGATGTGATCATTTAGCGAATCGTTCTGAGATCGAAATCGATGCGATCACTTAGAGAATGATTCTGAGATCGAAATCGATGCGATCACTTAGCGAATCGTTCTGAGATCGAAATCGATGCGACCACTTAGCGAATCGTTCTGAGATCGAAACCGATGCGATCACTTAGCTAATTGATGTGTACTTCGAGAAATTTCATGCTCTGAAAATTTAAGAACAACAATGTAAGGATTTACTTACAAGTCTTTGCTTGATTTTGCCTGGTTTATTTCCTATGACTAAGCTTCATGAAAACTTGTTAGATACTAATTGTTAGGATTTTGTTAATCACCAAAATAAATATATAATTCATGAAATTATATGGGGATGATCTGATCATCAATCTCCCCCTTTTTGGTGATGACAAAACATAACATAAGCATAAACTTTTTGAAATAAAGCTAAGGAATTAGGCGGAAACAAAATGAAAAATGTATTTCAGAAGTGTGATATTTCTCTCCCTTTTTGTCATTAAGCAAAAAAGATATCAGACTGAGACAAAGAAGAAGGAAGAAAAGATAAGTTAGATCAAAGAACTGTTATGTTTATCTTGAGGGGTTACATGGAGGTAGAAAGCAGGAGACAGAAGAGAGGCATGCCGTTGAATAATGTGCAAAGCCTTGCATTCCTGCTCCCCAAAATAGGCTGAAAAGCCCCAAAAGAGATAGAGTAAGAAGACACCATGTCAGGAAGCATTCTTTTGATATGAAGTTGGCGTTGAGCATCTATAAAGGTAGCATATTCACCTTTGCCAAGAGAGAGCTTGAAGGAAATGAAAGAGTCAAAACTAGCAAACTGAAGAAACTGGTTGATCTTGATAGGGTAGTGGATCTGATGCTGCAGGAGATCTTTTTTCAAAGCCATAAAAAGTTTGTACCGCTCGACCCACTGATCATAGGGCTCTTGAACCAGATTGATGGAATTCAAGTCTAAAAGGCTTCAGCTGAGAGAGTAGGCTTGCCGGTAAACAAGGAGCTGTTCAAAGCTTCCAACTGAAGGGCCGACTAGTTGTAATGTTTTTCCCAATCGGAGGGATAGAGCCTTTCACTTTCATAGAGAAGAGGGGCAAGAACCTCAGAAGTGATATGGCCTAGGTGAAATTCCCGGAAGAGGAATCTTTGGAAGGAAGGGAGATGACCTTGCTGAGCTGAGATCCTTCCCATTACGCGAGCAAATCTCTCAAAGATAATAGGACCAACTGAGGAGTCCATGACTAAAGAATGCAGTTGGGGAGAAACACACTGTCTGGTATTTGCAGGGTAGCGAAATCCACTTTGTGTTGGGTTGAATGCAAATTCATATCATTTCCCTCCTATTTTGATGATGACAAGAAGTGTTCTTAAAGCAATTTAATTGAAGCATGTCAAAAACATCATACCTGAAATTCATGTTCAAAAAGTATTTTGCAAATCACATTTATAATTTATAGTCATGATAAATCATTTAACTAATGATATATGTGTTTATTTTTCAGGTACAAACATTTTATGCAAAAGATGTGTCGACACACCCATCAATGGTGTCGACACATCAACACAGATTCAAAGAGAAATTGTGTAAAAATGTCAAGAGTGTGTCGACACATGTCAAGAGTGTGTCGACACGAGTGGCAGTTTTCCAGAGATCAAGG
This sequence comes from Colocasia esculenta, assembly GCA_014218235.1. NCBI lineage: Eukaryota > Viridiplantae > Streptophyta > Magnoliopsida > Alismatales > Araceae > Colocasia > Colocasia esculenta. The sequence goes on along the minus strand of CM024759.1, from coordinate 736,206 downwards.
GTACCCAGTGTTGGCCCTTTTGGTACGGCAGCAAGCCAACCTAGAGGGGGGGTGAATAGGTTTTTCTGAAATCTGAAATAGAATCTTAAACACAGAAAAATAACACTTGAAAGCGTTGGTAGTTCAGTGTGATAGAGAGTGCAGTGCGGAAGCAAATAAACAATCACACAAGGACACAGGAGATTTATCCTGGTTCGGCCCTTCCCACATGGAAGTCCTACGTCCAGTCCCCAAGCAAACTCTTGGGATTTCACTAACCAAGGGTACAGTCCCCCTTATGGACCTTACAACACCCTGGATCCCCCACCAGGTCTTCTTCTCTTTCCCGGGCAAGAAGGCAGCCCACTTCTCTTACAGGTAAAGAAGCCAACCTCCTGGAACAAACCCCAGTGCGGTTCTGCTAGACACAAACCCCTAGCTGGGTTGACAACTGGTACAAACCCCAGTTAGGTTCTGCTAGACACCAACCCCTAGCTGGGTTAACAACTGGTACAAACCCCAGTTAGGTTCTGCTAGACACCAACCCCTAGCTGGGTTAACAACTGTATACAGTCCTACAGCTGGACACAGATCTTTCTTAGAAAGATCAGACTGAGAGACCTTACAAGATGAACACTCATGTAAAGCTCACAGTCCCAAACTCTCCCCAGATATACAATAAGCTCGGAGAGAAACAGAAGAGAGAAAAGAAGGCTCGAATGCTTGAAAGCTTGGAAGCTTGAGAGCTTGAAATGCTTTGAATGCTTCTTCTTGGCTCAGGCTCTTTCTCTCTTTCCTTGAGTGTATGTGGCGTGAAGGTGCTTCTCACAGATGTACACTCCTTCAAAGATATTCAAGAAAAGGCTCTTACTGTTCTTCAGCAATGCTCCATCTTTTATATTGAGCAGCTTTAGAATAGATCCGTTGAAGAGATCCGTTGGAGCTCTTCTAGTCGTTGCTGATCTTTCTCTTCATTTGTCTTAATCAGACTCTGATGGTCTTCGATGTCTGTGAGCATAGAAGAGAGTGTTAGCATAAAAGAGGTTTATGATAACGATGCATGGTACTGTGCTTCTGCTAACATACTGAAAATAGTAGGTCATATCTTTTTGACAAGATTCTGAAATATGCATGCAGCTTTTTGTCAGAAGATATTTGACTTTTTATTTAAGCGCCAAGCATATTTGAAATATAAAGGCAATCTGTGTTTCAACAGAATCCATGAAGAAATCGTTATGAGCATGACTTATGAAATCGTTATGGGAACGATTCTTAACAAATCGTTATGGGAACGATTTCTTACCAAATCACTGCGCTCAAAGAAGAAATCGTTGCGAACACTTATGAAATCGTTATGGCATCGACTTCTTGGAAAATCATTTCGGTCACTTAAGGAATCGTTATGGGAACGACTTCTTATCAAATCAATATGCTCAAAGAAGAAATCGTTATGGCATCGACTTCTTAACAAAACGTTATGGCTTCTAAAGAAATCGTTGCGAATACTTATGAAATCGTTATGGCATCGACTTCTTGCGCTTTACAGAAGAAATCGTTATGGCATCGATTTCTTAACAAATCGTTGCGGCGCTTGATACTTTGGCACTTTAAACAGAAATCGATGTATATTGATTAAACATCGATTTTATCATTTTAGTGCGCCAAATATTGCATCAATGAAAGACTTAGCTTTTGCTATGAGATTGATGCGACACAGATGAAACAAAATATTCAATTTAAGTTACATCATAAATTTTATTATCACCAAAATACAAGAACAAATAGAGAGTGGTTCAACAATCTCCCCCTTTTTGGTGATGACAAAATTTATGTGAATTTTCTGATAAAAATATATATAGCAAAGAGGTTTCAGAAAATTCATACAAACTCTCCCCCTTTTTGTCACTAACCAAAAAGGATGGATCTTACCAGGATTTTCTCTCCCCCTTTTTGAGAGAATTTCTTACCATTGAGGGGTTCAACAATTTTGATATTTGAACTTACTCCCCCTTAATCTTTGCTCCCCCTGAGCATGAGACTCCCTCTTAATGTGAGGCAAGTCTGATCTTGTTGCTCTTGACCTTTGACATGTTGTTTGTCAAGTCTTCAAGATTTTTTATCTGCATACATCTTAACAGAAAACTTGCAAACACTGTTAGTAGCATTGTAGCTTACTGAATATAACAAACATAAATGTACATTTAAAAATACAAAACTAAAACTAAAGGATGACTACTTCCTCTTCAGATTAGAATGAAGTGAGAGTTGGTAGTCACCAACGGAGATGTTTTGGATGAGCATCCTCTAACCATACCATTTGAATGCCTTTTCCTTTTGTTCATCAAGAGAAGATAGGCATTTTCTTCTTTAATGTTGAAGCTACCTGAGGAGTTGTTTACAGAAGATGTCTCCTGAGAAGTACTTGGATTTTATGAGCCTTATCCTCAGCGTTTTCATCATCAGAAGCTTCTTCAGTGCTTATTTCCTCAGAGATGTCCTTTTTGAAAAGGATATGAGGCTCCCCCTCACTCTGAGGTTCCTCCTTTAACTCTTCTTCTTCAGGTGGAAGGATGACATCATGAGGTCCTTCCTGTTGCTCCTTTGAATGGCGACAGTTGAAGATGATGGAGTTATAGCTTCCTGTCTTGTTTCTTTAAACACTTGAGCATCAGTAGGTATTTCATCCGTAGTGGGTATTTCTTCATATGTGAGCTTCAATTTGTCCCACATATCTTTAGCAGATATACATGCGGATATTTTACTAAATTCCTTTTTAGATAAAGCACAACATAAATAATTTTTAGCTTTAAAGTTTAGTGATAACTTTATCTTATCCGCTGCTGTGATAGTAGTAGTGTTTTCAGCAGGTGTAATGGCAGTAGTGCCTTCAATAGGAACAATAACAAAATCACCTACCTCAATTACCTGCCACAGATCAAAGTCTGTGCCTCGAATGAAGCATTCCATTCTCATTTTCCAGTATTGATAATCTTCTCCGTCAAAGAATGGAGGTCTGGTGACTGATTGTCCTTCAGCATATCCTTGAGCTGCCATGGATCTTTACTCTAAGATCGTTGGATCTTCTTTGAAAGTTCAGAGACCCTCTCTGATACCACTTGTTGGCCCTTTTGGTACGGCAGCAAGCCAACCTAGAGGGGGGGTGAATAGGTTTTTCTGAAATCTGAAATAGAATCTTAAACACAGAAAAATAACACTTGAAAGCTTGGTTAGTTCAGTGTGATAGAGAGTGTAGTGCGGAAGCAAATAAACAATCACACAAGGACACAGGAGATTTATCCTGGTTCGGCCCTTCCCACATGGAAGTCCTACGTCCAGTCCCCAAGCAAACTCTTGGGATTTCACTAACCAAGGGTACAGTCCCCCTTATGGACCTTACAACACCCTGGATCCCCCACCAGGTCTTCTTCTCTTTCCGGGCAAGAAGGCAGCCCACTTCTCTTACAGGTAAAGAAGCCAACCTCCTGGAACAAACCCCAGTGCGGTTCTGTTAGACACAAACCCCTAGCTGGGTTGACAACTGGTACAAACCCCAGTTAGGTTCTGCTAGACACCAACCCCTAGCTGGGTTAACAACTGGTACAAACCCCAGTTAGGTTCTGCTAGACACCAACCCCTAGCTGGGTTAACACTGTATACAGTCCTACAGCTGGACACAGATCTTTCTTAGAAAGATCACTGAGAGACCTTAAAGATGACACTCATGTAAAGCTCACAGTCCCAACTCTCCCCAGATATACAATCCTCGGAGAGAAACAGAAGAGAGAAAAGAAGGCTCGAATGCTTGAAAGCTTGGAAGCTTGAGAGCTTGAAATGCTTTGAATGCTTCTTCTTGGCTCAGGCTCTTTCTCTCTTTCCTTGAGTGTATGTGGCGTGAAGGTGCTTCTCACAGATGTACACTCCTTCAAAGATATTCAAGAAAAGGCTCTTACTGTTCTTCAGCAATGCTCCATCTTTTATATTGAGCAGCTTTAGAATAGATCCGTTGAAGATCCGTTGGAGCTCTTCTAGTCGTTGCTGATCTTTCTCTTCATTTGTCTTAATCAGACTCTGATGGTCTTCGATGTCTGTGAGCATAGAAGAGAGTGTTAGCATAAAAGAGTGTTTATGATAACGATGCATGGTACTGTGCTTCTGCTAACATACTGAAAATAGTAGGTCATATCTTTTTGACAAGATTCTGAATATGCATGCAGCTTTTTGTCAGAAGATTTTGACTTTTTATTTAAGCGCCAAGCATATTGAAATATAAAGGCAATCTGTGTTTCAACAGAATCCATGAGAAATCGTTATGAGCATGACTTATGAAATCGTTATGGGAACGATTCTTAACAAATCGTTATGGGAACGATTTCTTACCAAATCACTGCGCTCAAAGAAGAATCGTTGCGAACACTTATGAAATCGTTATGGCATCGACTTCTGGAAAATCATTTCGGTCACTTAAGGAATCGTTATGGGAACGACTTCTTATCAATCAATATGCTCAAAGAAGAAATCGTTATGGCATCGACTTCTTAACAAAACGTTATGGCTTCTAAAGAAATCGTTGCGAATACTTATGAATCGTTATGGCATCGACTTCTTGCGCTTTACAGAAGAAATCGTTATGGCATCGATTTCTTACAAATCGTTGCGGCGCTTGATACTTTGGCACTTTAAACAGAAATCGATGTATATTGATTAAACATCGATTTTATCATTTTAGTGCGCCAAATATTGCATCAATGAAAGACTTAGCTTTTGCTATGAGATTGATGCGACACAGATGAACAAATATTCAATTTAAGTTACATCATAAATTTTATTATCACCAAAATACAAGAACAAATAGAGAGTGGTTCAACAATCTCCCCCTTTTTGGTGATGACAAAATTTATGTGAATTTTCTGATAAAAATATATATAGCAAAGAGGTTTCAGAAAATTCATACAAACTCTCCCCCTTTTTGTCACTAACCAAAAAGGATGGATCTTACAGGATTTTCTCCCCCTTTTTGAGAGAATTTCTTACCTTGAGGGGTTCAACAATTTTGATATTTAACTTACTCCCCTTAATCTTTGCTCCCCCTGAGCATGAGACTCCCTCTTAATGTGAGGCAAGTCTGATCTTGTTGCTCTTGACCTTTGACATGTTGTTTGTCAAGTCTTCAAGATTTTTTATCTGCATACATCTTAACAGAAAACTTGCAACACTGTTAGTAGCATTGTAGCTTACTGAATATAACAACATAAATGTACATTTAAAAATACAAAACTAAAACTAAAGGATGACTACTTCCTCTTCAGATTAGAATGAAGTGAAGAGTTGGTAGTCACCAATCGGATGTTTTTGAGCATCCTCTAACCATACCCATTTGAATGCCTTTTCCTTTTGTTCATCAAGAGAAGATAGGCATTTTCTTCTTTAATGTTGAAGCTACCTGAGGAGTTGTTTACAGAAGATGTCTCCTGAGAAGTTCTTGGATTTTATGAGCCTATCCTCAGCGTTTTCATCATCAGAAGCTTCTTCAGTGCTTATTCCTCAGAGATGTCCTTTTTGAAAAGGATATGAGGCTCCCCCTCACTCTGAGGTTCCTCCTTTAACTCTTCTTCTTCAGGTGGAAGGATGACATCATGAGGTCCTTCCTGTTGCTCCTTTGAATGGCGACAGTTGAAGATGATGGAGTTATAGCTTCCTGTCTTGTTTCTTTAAACACTTGAGCATCAGTAGGTATTTCATCCGTAGTGGGTATTTCTTCATATGTGAGCTTCAATTTGTCCCACATATCTTTAGCAGATATACATGCGGATATTTTACTAAATTCCTTTTTAGATAAAGCACAACATAAATAATTTTTAGCTTTAAAGTTTAGTGATAACTTTATCTTATCCGCTGCGTGATAGTAGTAGTGTTTTCAGCAGGTGTAATGGCAGTAGTGCCTTCAATAGGAACAATAACAAAATCACCTACCTCAATTACTGCCACAGATCAAAGTCTGTGCCTCGAATGAAGCATTCCATTCTCATTTTCCAGTATTGATAATCTTCTCCGTCAAAGAATGGAGGTCTGGTGACTGATTGTCCTCAGCATATCCTTGAGCTGCCATGGATCTTTACTCTAAGATCGTTGGTCTTCTTTGAAAGTTCAGAGACCCTCTCTGATACCACTTGTTGGCCCTTTTGGTACGGCAGCAAGCCAACCTAGAGGGGGGGGAATAGGTTTTTCTGAAATCTGAAATAGAATCTTAAACACAGAAAAAAACACTTGAAAGCTTGGTTAGTTCAGTGTGATAGAGAGTGTAGTGCGGAAGCAAATAAACAATCACACAAGGAACAGGAGATTTATCCTGGTTCGGCCCTTCCCACATGGAAGTCCTACGTCCAGTCCCCAAGCAAACTCTTGGGATTTCACTAACCAAGGGTACAGTCCCCCTTATGGACCTTACAACACCCTGGATCCCCCACCAGGTCTTCTTCTCTTTCCCGGGCAAGAAGGCAGCCCACTTCTCTTACAGGTAAAGAAGCCAACCTCCTGGAACAAACCCCAGTGCGGTTCTGTTAGACACAAACCCCTAGCTGGGTTGACAACTGGTACAAACCCCAGTTAGGTTCTGCTAGACACCAACCCCTAGCTGGTTAACAACTGGTACAAACCCCAGTTAGGTTCTGCTAGACACCAACCCCTAGCTGGGTTAACAACTGTATAGTCTACAGCTGGACACAGATCTTTCTTAGAAAGATCAGACTGAGAGACCTTACAAGATGAACACTCATGTAAAGCTCACAGTCCCAAACTCCCCCAGATATACAATAAGCTCGGAGAGAAACAGAAGAGAGAAAAGAAGGCTCGAATGCTTGAAAGCTTGGAAGCTTGAGAGCTTGAAATGCTTTGAATGCTTCTTCTTGGCTCAGGCTCTTTCTCTCTTTCCTTGAGTGTATGTGGCGTGAAGGTGCTTCTCACAGATGTACACTCCTTCAAAGATATTCAAGAAAAGGCTCTTACTGTTCTTCAGCAATGCTCCATCTTTTATATTGAGCAGCTTTAGAATAGATCCGTTGAAGAGATCCATTGGAGCTCTTCTAGTCGTTGCTGATCTTTCTCTTCATTTGTCTTAATCAGACTCTGATGGTCTTCGATGTCTGTGAGCATAGAAGAGAGTGTTAGCATAAAAGAGTGTTTATGATAAACGATGCATGGTACTGTGCTTCTGCTAACATACTGAAAATAGTAGGTCATATCTTTTTGACAAGATTCTGAAATATGCATGCAGCTTTTTGTCAGAAGATATTTGACTTTTTATTTAAGCGCCAAGCATATTTGAAATATAAGGCAATCTGTGTTTCAACAGAATCCATGAAGAAATCGTTATGAGCATGACTTATGAAATCGTTATGGGAACGATTTCTTAACAAATCGTTATGGGAACGATTTCTTACCAAATCACTGCGCTCAAAGAAGAAATCGTTGCGAACACTTATGAAATCGTTATGGCATCGACTTCTTGGAAAATCATTTCGGTCACTTAAGAATCGTTATGGGAACGACTTCTTATCAAATCAATACGCTCAAAGAAGAAATCGTTATGGCATCGACTTCTTAACAAAACATTATGGCTTCTAAAGAAATCGTTGCGAATACTTATGAAATCGTTATGGCATCGACTTCTTGCGCTTTACAGAAGAAATCGTTATGGCATCGATTTCTTAACAAATCGTTGCGGCGCTTGATACTTTGGCACTTTAAACAGAAATCGATGTATATTGATTAAACATCGATTTTATCATTTTAGTGCGCCAAATATTGCATCAATGAAAGACTTAGCTTTTGCTATGAGATTGATGCGACACAGATGAAACAAAATATTCAATTTAAGTTACATCATAAATTTTATTATCACCAAAATACAAGAACAAATAGAGAGTGGTTCAACACCCAGGTCGACACACTCCCAGGGCAGGTCGACACTAGACCCAGTTCCCAGAACAACCAGTTTGAGGAATTGGGACAGCAGGTCGACACACTCAAGAGCAGGTCGACACGGGACCTTCTCCCAGAACAGGTTTTTCTATCTTTGGGACAGTGTGTCGACACAACCACCAGGGCAGGTCGACACACTATAGAAACTTTTCATCCTAAGAGCTGATGGCTGCCACGTGTCCTTCTAGGGCGATCAGAATCTTTCTTGGAAAGTGTGCCCTTGTACCCCAAAAGGGTATCTTTGGAATCCTAAGGGTATAAAAGGTCCTTTTTGGCCTGCCTTCAAAAAGTGAGACCCAACCAACCTCTTAGAAACTCCTGAAAAATTCCTAGCGGCCATAAGAGTTCGTGTCTCCCTCCTCTGCCTTCCTGGAGTCTCCTGAAGACCTCTTCTCACCAATTCAAGGTGTGAGAATTGTGGTTTGATCTTTAAAGAAGCCTCTGAAGCATCTCAAGGAAGCAGATCAAGTAGAAGCCATCGTTGGAGAAGAATTCAAGGAAGGTCCAACCTCCCAGATTGCAGAGCATCGTCTTGGACTTCATGTTTACAAGCTTCTTCCCAATCCAAGCTTCTACAAGGGAGTACACTTGAAGAATGAAGCCATTCAATACATTTTACTTTACTTCTGTTCTTCTGAGATATCTCTTGAGATTATGCAAGTGCTTCTGCATAACTCTCATCAGTGTTCTCAAATTTCGACTAGATCTGTTGCTAGGAGATCTTGTCTTAAGTTGGTGTCTAGCAAGTCTATGTGTGAGCCTTGTGCTCAGGTTGTTGTGAGCCGTTGTGCTCAGTGTTGAGTTGTCAAACTCAAGTGTGGTTGAGCAGTCTTGCTCAGTTGTTCTAGAGTAGTCTTGCTCTAGAAGTGGTGTGAGTTGTAAGCTCTTCAGTGTTGGAGTTGTCAGGCTCTAGTGGGTGTGTTACCCAGTTGTGTTAGTGAATCCTCACGGGTTGTGAGGGGTGGATGTAGGAATCACATGGGTGATTTCCGAACCACCTAAAAATCCTTGTGCATTTGTTTTCTGTGGTTTGACTGATTCATCCGCTAGATGCTTGCATAGGATTCGTTTTTAATTCACTTAATCAACTTGATTCACATCTAAGTTTTTCAACCCACTCCAATCTAATCAGATCAGTAGCTTTTCACTGATAACATTGCCTCTGATTCTAAATAGTTTTAAAAATTATTTAAGCTTCCGCAAAAGTGGCTAAGATCTATTCATCCCCCCCTTCTAGATCTTTTCCACACATTTATTTCGATCCTTCAATTGGTATCAGAGCGGGTTTACATCGATCTGATTTGAACTGAGCAGCTTTTGTTTCTGAGTATTGAGTGTTTGTTTGTTTGTTTGTTTGCTTGCTTGCTTAACTACTTCTCTGTGCATTTACTTAAGTGTCATGGACTCAAAGGGTTTCATAGCTGAGGGCCATTCCATAAATAGGCCACCATTCTTTAATGGTTTGGACTATTCTTATTGGAAGAACAGAATGCAAGTATTCTTAAGGGCCCAGAACTATGAGATCTGGAAAGTAGTTGAGGCTGGTCCCTATGAAAACCAGGGTGAGGAAGAAACCTAGACGAGGGAACAAATAAGGAGAGCTACATTGAATCACAGTGCCATGAACATGATTCAATGTGCTGTCCATCCCAAGGAGTATTCGAGAATCTCTATGTGTAAATCTGCCAAAGAGATGTGGGATAAACTCGAACTATTCTATGAGGGAACATCTCAGGTCAAGGAGACCAAGGCAAATATTTTAGTTTCAGAATATGAACTTTTCATGATGAAATCTAATGAATCCATTTCTGAAATGTTTGCCAGATTCATGGTGATTGTCAATGGACTCAAGGCTTTGGGTAAGGAGTATACTGATGCAGACTTGGTAAGAAAAATTTTGCGTTCACTTTCTTCAATTTGGCATACCAAGGCCACTGTTATTGAAGATTCAAAAGATTTATCCAAAATGTCTTTGGATGAATTGATTGGATCTTTAATGACATATGAAATAAACTTAAGAAGAAATGAAGAACTTATCACTAAGACCAAGCCTATGGCACTCAAAGCCTCTTCAAGCAACAAAGATAAAAATCAGGATAAAACAAGTTCTGAAGAATCTGAGTCAAATGAGGATGAGATTGCCCTCATGACCAGACAATTCAGGAAATTCTTGAAATATAGGAAAGGGAAAATGACTGGGAAAAAGAAATTTTCCCCAGGTAAGAAGAATATTTCCTCTTCCAATTTCAATAAGAATCATAAACCTGATGATAATGTTATCTGTTACAGGTGCAACAAGCCAGGACACATGAAGGGAGAGTGTCCTGAGAACAAAAAGGAAAAGCACAAAAGATTCCAGAAATACAAGAAGCCCAAGGCCATGGTAGCCACTTGGTCTGATGAAGACACAAGTGAGGAAGAAGAAGAGAAGAAGTCCTCAAGCTCAGAGAGTGAGGAAGTTTGCTTCATGGCCAACAGCACAGATGGAAAGGTAAATACTTCCTTTGAAGATTATAGTGTTGAAGATTGGCAGGATGTGTATGCTGAATTGGTAGAAAGATACTCTGAAATGAGAAAAGAAAACAAACACATCAAAAAGAAAATTGAAAAACTTTACCATGCATAACCAATCCTCAAACAATAGAACCTGTGAACTGGAATCTGAAGTAACAGAATTGCTTGAAGAAAAAGAAAATTACTAAACCTAATTGATGATTTAAAACTTGCCTCTCAGAAGGCCTCCCAAGATTTCAGAAATTTAAATGAAAAGCTGGAAATTGAAAAACAAGAAAAACAATAGAAAATTGAAGAAATTGAAATTCTTAAAAACCAGCTAAAGGAAAAGGAGGAGGTTATCCAAACCTTCACAAAAGGCCAAGATAACCTAGAGGCATTGCTAGGATCCAACATGACAACCACATCTCATGGATTGAGATTCAACAAAAAGAAATCAACAAAAGATAAATCTGGTGAGAAAAAGGGAAAAGCACCATTAATCAAATTTGTTAAAGGTCCCAATCTGGAAAACACTGAAATCCAACAACAGCAAACAAAACCCCAAACAAAAACCCAAACAAAACTCAAAACAAATCAAAAATCCAAAACAAAAGAAGACTGTCAGGTCGACACAGTCCCCTGACAGGTCGACCTGTTCAACACCAAAAACCATAATCAACTCAACTAAAAATTCAAATAAAAATCTGAGAAATAAGAAAAAGGGAAAAGAAATAATCCTTGAAAAACTTGGACCTCCAAGACAGCTCCTCAAGAAAATTGGACTAATCCTTGGAACCAATGGTATGAAAATCCCTGTTGGTATTATCCTCAATACCCTTATCCAATTTCTGGATGTACCAACACAATCCATGGATTCCACCTCCTTCTATGAACTCAAATTTTCAAATGAAAAACTCCCCTCCTACCAAAAACAAAGATCTTGGTGCTTTCATTCCTAAAAGAAAGAACAAACAGAAAAATGCTGAAAACACCAAAGTAACAAAACAAAAATCTAAAACAAATCAATTTGGGTGAGAAAGGATTTGATGTCTTTGCTAAATCATTCTGATGGTCCCAACTCTGTTTGGGTACCAAAATCTTCTCTCCACTGATCTTGTTGCAGGGAAGTCGTGCACCCAACACAAATGTATGGTTTCTTGACAGTGGGTGTTCACGACATATGATTGGAGATAGAGCCAAATTCTCATTCCTGCTTGAAAAGGAGGGAGGGTCAGTCACCTTGGAGGTAAAAATAAAGGAAAGATCATTAGATCTGGTAAGGTTGGTCAAACTTCTTTAAACTCAGTAGATAATGTTTTGTTAGTTGATGGACTTGACTATAATTTGCTCAGTATTAGCCAACTATGTGACAAAGGTCACAAAGTTGTGTTTGAATCTGATTTTTGCAAAATAATTGATTCATCAACTGACAAGATTAAATTCTGTGGAAAAAGAGAAAACAATGTTTACATGATCAACCTTAATAAAAACTTTTTGAAAATCTTGTTTTGTTGCAAATAAAGATGAAATTGCATGGACTTGGCACAAAAGACTTGGCCATGCAAGCTTCAGAACAATGGATAAGTTGTTAAGATTGAATCTGGTTAAAGGTCTTCCTGAATCACTCTCTAAAGTTGAAAATCAAATTTGTGGGATCTGTGCTAAAGGAAAACAAACTAGGAAATCCTTTAAAGTCTTCAATGAAGTACTCACATCTAAGCCACTAGAACTTCTTCACATGGACCTCTTTGGGCCAACAAGAGTTCTAAGCTTGAGTGGCAAAAGATATGGATTTGTAATCATTGATGACTTTACTAGATTTACCTGGGTTATTTTTCTATCTCACAAAAGTGATGCATGCCTTGAATTCAGGAACTTTTGCACCACTGTCTTAACCACTTATCCATATAAAATCAAAAATATCTTAACTGATCATGGGGGTGAATTTGAGAACACATCCTTTTCTGATTTTTGTGCTGAATTTCAGATATTCCACAAGTTTTCTTCACCAAGAACTCCAGAACAAAATGGAGTTGTGGAAAGAAAGAACAGAACTCTTGTGGAAATGACTAGAACCATGCTTCTTGAGAGTAACTTGCCCAAATCCTTCTGGGCTGAAGCTGTGAACACAGCAAACCACATACTCAATAGAGCATTGGTCAGACCAAAAATCAAGAAAACCCCCTATGAATTATTGAAAAACAAAAAGCCAACTGTTTCCTATTTTAAAGTCTTTGGGTGCAAATGCTATGTACACAATAATAACAAAGAAAACCTTGACAAGTTTGATGCTAAGAGTCAGGAAGCTATCTTCCTTGGCTATTCTGAAGTGTCAAGGGCCTTCAAAGTGTACATAATGAAAACCAAATATGTTGAAGAATCTCCACATGTAATTTTTGATGAAAATTCCTTTTCCACTAATGATTCTAAATCTTGCAGGGAAAAACAAGACAATGAAGACAATGAAGAGGATGACCTCATTGTGGATTCTTCACCAACCGTTGAGGAGATTAATAACATTGAAGAAAACCTGAACAATAACTCACATCTCCAAATGGTTCAGGTAATCTTGTTCCAGAAGTGGGCACTTCTCAACAGGTAATTTCTGAACCTCGTTTTCTAAGAGACCACCCATTAGACAGTGTGGTTGGCAATCTAAATGATAGAGTTAGGACCAGATCATCCTTTTTGCAAAACATTGAAGAAGACTCACTAGCTCTAATTTCCCAAATTGAACCCAAGTCAATTGATGAAGCCTTATCCAGTTCTGATTGGATTGATGCTATGCATGATGAACTTCATCAATTTGAAAGAAATCAAGTGTGGGAATTAGTGCCTAGACCTAGTGACCAAACAGTGATTGGCACTAGATGGGTTTTCAGAAATAAATTGAATGAAGCTGGTCAAGTTATAAGAAACAAAGCTAGGCTAGTTGCAAAGGGGTATAACCAAGAATTTGGAATTGACTTTGAAGAATCTTATGCCCCTGTAGCTAGACTAGAAGCTGTGAGAATTTTCCTTGCTTTTGCATCCTCCATGAAATTCAAAGTCTTTCAAATGGATGTTAAAAGTGCATTTCTAAATGGATATATAAAGGAAAATGTGTTTGTTGAACAACCTCCTGGATTTGATAATGAAAAATATCCTAACCATGTTTTCAAGCTTAATAAGGCACTCTATGGTCTTAAACAAGCTCCAAGAGCTTGGTATGATCATTTGAGTTCCTTTTTACTTGAAAAAGGATATTCTAGAGGTAATGTTGATCAAACATTGTTCACAAAAACAGTAAAAAATCAAATAATTGTGGTCCAAATTTATGTTGATGACATAATTTTTGGCTCCACCAATAAAGGCCTTTGCACTGAATTTTCAAATCAAATGCAGAATGAATTTGAAATGAGCTTAATGGGAGATTTAACATTCTTTTTGGGATTGCAGGTTAACCAAACGAATGAAGGAATCTTCATCAGTCAAACCAAATATGTCAAGGAGCTACTGAAAAGGTTTGACTATCAGAACCTTAAACATTCAAGCACACCCATTGCAATAAATGCTAAGCTAGAAGAAGACCCATCTGGTAAGTCAGTAGATCTAAAAACCTACATAGGTATGATTGGCTCTCTGCTCTACCTTACTACTTCTAGACCTGACATTCAGTTTTGTGTGTGCTTATGTGCTAGATTCCAATCAAATCCTAAAGAAAGTCATATGCTTGCTGTGAAAAGAATTTTTAAATATCTTGTTGGAACATGTGACTTAGGAATTTGGTATCCTGCTGGTTGCAAGTTAGAATTGTTTGCCTATTGTGATGCTGATTATGCTGGGTGTAAGTTAGATAGAAAAAGCACAAGTGGCTTGTGTGTATTTCTAGGTGGGTGCCTTATTTCTTGGGCTTCTAAGAAGCAACATTCAGTTGCTCTGTCAACAGCAGAGGCTGAGTATGTTGCTGCAGGTAGATGTGGAACTCAGATTCTCTGGGTGAAACATCAACTTCTTGATTACAACCAAGATTTAGGGTGTGTACCCATCCTATGTGATAACACAAGTGCAATCAACCTTTCTAAAAACCCCATTCAGCACTCCAGAACAAAACACATTGAAATTAGGCATCATTTCTTGAGAGATGAGGTTGCAAAGAAATCTTTTGAACTCCATTTTATTGAAACTGAAAAACAAATTGCAGACATATTCACAAAACCCCTTCCTGAAAATAGATTCTCATCTTTAAGGAGAGAACTTGGTCTTTGTAAATGTCCACCTTCTTGATCTCTCTTAAGGTTTGGGTTGAGTGCTAATGACCTAAGGGGGAGTTCTTTGCATTTCATATTTCCTTGCTTCCTCAAGATACATTGTTCATATCTCTCTCATTTTCAATTCTATTTCCCTTTTTTTACAATAAAATCTCCACTTCTGATTGTGTTGAAACTTCTTGGTATATCAAATAGTGATTGGAGAAGGACAAGTTATGCTTGTCTGGATACTTTCACTATGCGTGAGAACATATCTCCGCCAAGTACTAAGAAGTTAATATGCAATAATTGAGGGGGAGCTTTTATTGTTCAAAAAGATTCTTTTCTGATTTCAAAACTTGCACAGTTTTAACTTCCACTTCTTTTTGCTAATGAATTCTTCAACTCTTATTGTATTGAAATCTCTTGGTATATCAAATGGTGACTTGGAGAAGGACAAGTTATGCTTGTCTGGACACTTTCACTATGCGAGAGTATGTGTCTCCGCCAAGTACTAAGAAATGGATATACAGTTGTTGAGGGGGAGTCTTTGTTGACCAAGAAGAAAATTTCCTTCTGATTTCAAAACTGCATATCTTTATTATGATGACAAATGGTTGAAATCATCATCTCAGGGGGAGCTAGAAAATTCACAAGTCACCTTTTTTGCAAATTTCAAAACCCTTCTTGCATTTCATCAATTCCTTGCATGATGTCCTCATTCTAAAAGTCTAGAGTCTCAAAATGAACCTTGAGTGATCTATTATTATTTTTACTAATCAACTTTCCACTATGTCTCTCAATCCACAGAAATTCAGATCTCTTCCTAAACTAAATAACAATTTGTGTATTGAACTTAAAACATTTCCTTGTTTGCAACTGATGACTGGATGTATTTGAATTCTATCTCACAAACTCTCCAAAATCTTATAAAATCCAACAGAGCAATGGCATTTGTGCTGAGAAACTGCACACCTTCACAATGAATGAAGTGCTATGTATGTCATGAGGCATTATTGCTAACTCTGTTCAAAGGGGATCCAAATTGAAAATAACCTCAAAATTCAAGCAATTATGTGCTATGCTTTTTGATGATGACTGAGTAACTGGAAATATTGACGTCTAAAAAACGTATATTTTCATGTCAAAAGGTCATCATTTACCCCTTTGAGACTTGACAATGACTAAATCTTGAGTATCCAGGGACTATGGTGTGTAAAAAACACTAGTACTTGAGTGAAAGAGATATACATCATTTGATAGTTTGTTAAAAGAACAAAAATATGAAAATTATTGGAGATTTGTTTAGAAAGAATCATCTTCCTCCTTCATCAAGTTGTTCTTTAAGTTTGTGTTTTACTTTCAATACAACTGTGTTTAGTCTAGATGATATCTTTAATTCTTGAAAATTGAGAAACATGGTAGATTTTGGTTGATTGTTAGATACATTATATCCCTCAATTTATCATTTTGTTGATTCAAGTCTTGGAATGCTAATATCCTGTTGGAAATTGTGTGAAATACTTGAACTGTAAAGAATTTTTGCAAAATACAACAAATGAATTTTTAGGCCTCTTAAAAATCCTCGAAATGATAATTCCTCTCATTATTTATCATTATAAAGATGTCCCCAAATTTCTCAAAAATTTCCTCTCAAAAATTCAAATTTCTCTCAAAGGCTGTGTCGACACAATCCTCTCTCGTGTCGACACACAACCCCAGTCAGGTCGACACACCCTTCCTCATGTGTCGACACTGCCTTCTTGCCAGAACCTTTTCAAACCTTTCGGGTTCACCTTAAACCCTTGTTGTTCCAGTGGGGCAGTGTACCACTGCATCCCTTTTTGGGCATCAGGTCGACCCGACGGCCAAACTCTCACCTTTCCGGCAAGAAATTTTCACCATCTCTCTCTAATCTTCAATCACCTCTCCAATCTCCATCTCCTCTCTGAAATTCCACTCCTTCCTTGCACCATGGTCCGCAAGTTGGGTCCCCGCCGTGGCGCCAGGTCTCAGGCTTCTTCAAGGCAGGTTCTGGCACAGGTTCCAGTTGAACAGATGGAAAGAAGAACCAAGCGAAGAAATGATCCTGCAGAGCTTCCAGGATCCTCTTCTGCACCTCTCAGAGCTTCAAAGAGAGGTAGGACCTCCAATACTGGCAGAGGTAGACAAGTTTCAAACCCTAGATCAGATATTTCGGGCGATTCCTCTGACCATCCTGAGGAATCATCTTCATCTTCCTCTACTGAGTCTCAAGAGGATATACCCTCAGAATCTGTCAGTGCTGCCAAACTGATTTTGAAGCCTAGAATTCTTGATCTTTCTGACACCCAATTAGCAGACTCTCTCCCTGAAATTCAAACCTATTTCTCCTTTCAATCTTGGATACCTTTTATTTCTGAATTTCAAGTCTGCTATCCAAGGTTAGTTAGAGAGTTCTACAAAAACCTCACCTGCACAGAAGAAGGTTTTAAATCCAAAGTCAAGGGGATAGAGATAGACATGCCAACTGAAGTAGCAGCCTCCATTTTCAAAGTGCCAGATGAGGGGGCTGACTACCATGAATTTGAATTTGACTTACATGAGCCTACTCAATCTTGACAGGCCATCCTGTAGATCCATCAGATCCCAAACAAACCTATGTGACAAGGTTTAATGCCAACTCATTTCCACCTGTATTAAGGGTAATTCACCACATCTTGACAACCATAGTTACCCCTCAAGGTGGTGGGAGGGATAGATTGACAGATATCCAGAGATTCATACTCTATTGCATGGTCAAAGATATCAAGGTCAACCTTCATGTGATTCTTTATCAAATCATTTCTGAAACTACAAGAGCAGACCTCAAGAGATCTCTACCTTATGGAGCACATCTGACCTCAGTGTTCAAGCACTTTGGTGTGCCATTGGAAAATGAAAAATTCAAATCCATTCCCAAGTCAAACATCTACACTTTCAAGAATATCCAGAAGTTTATGGGATTCAGATTGGAGGGAAATCAAATTAGAAGAGGACCAGCTGTGGTTGAGGCTCCTCCAGTTCAAGAGGAACAGCCTCAAGTTCAAGGGGAACAGCCCCAACCTCAGGAGGATCAGCCTCAGGCTCAAGGGGATCAGCCCCAAGTACAAGAGGAACAACTCCAGCTGAAGGGGACCAGCCCCTAAGTCAAGAGGATCAGCCTCCTATGCATGAGGATCAGCCTCAAGTGCTAATGAAGGTGATAGTCCTTTCCATGCTCCTCTCTCACCTCAGCTTCCTCATTTTTCTCCACAAACCTCATTCCAACCATCCACATCTTCTGGTGGGCCTCCTGTTCCACCAGAATTGATATCATTCCTCAATGACAAATTTGAATCCTTCAACTCCTCACTTCAATCCATGTCCACATCTTTTGAGCTACGGATTCAAAGACTGGAAAACACAGTATCTGCCAATTTATTGAGTAGAAGGCAGCTTCAGATTATGCAGCTCAAAGGTTCAATAGGTTGATTGGCACATTGGCAGATGCCTCTCTACAGCTAAAAGAGCATCAAGACAAGTTGGAGATAGTTATGAAGGGAATATTGGCAAATTCCCAAGCAGATGTCTTCAACACCAACCAAACATTGCATGAGATTTCCAGCACCAGATTGTCATTTGCTCATTTTGTGGATGATTTGGAAAGTATGAGGAATTTCAATGAGCACATAGACAAGCAGCTTACAGCATTGACCAAGGAATTCAAGATAATGCAAAGACCTGGTTGGTCAGCTGGCTCATCAAGTTCTCAACCTATTTCAGATGAACTGAAAAGAACTCAGAGCACCTTGATAGAGTATTCTGATAAAATGGAGCATTATCTTCACACTCGGCTGACAACTATCCATGAACAGATAAAGTCAAGCATGAAGTCAATGGATAAAAGATTGTCAGTATTGAGATGCTTCTAGCTCCAATTCCTCCTCCTCCTCCATCTTCTACCTAATGAACATCTTTTTTTGATAATGTCAAAGGGGGAGAAGAATGAATGAAATGTAATGATCTTTTGAATGAAATGAATGAAATGAAATGGTTGTTTGGCTTCAATACAAATTTTTGTCTTTGTGTGTGAATACTTGTTCAATTGTTGACTTGTGTGCACAAAACTTCTAATTTCAAGTAACATTGTATCTCACAAAATTATCATCAATTGTTACTGAACAATATCAAAAGGACATTGACAAGTATGAACAAAAAGGAAAACAAAAACTCAAACAATTAAAATTGCTTAAAAAATCACACTTCATCAAAACCACATTCAAATATGGATTTAATGTTGCCATCATCAAAAAGGGGGAGATTGTTGGTTGAATGCAATTCATATCATTTCCCTCCTATTTTGATGATGACAGAAGTGTTCTTAAAGCAATTTAATTGAAGCATGTCAAAAACATCATACCTGAAATTCATGTTCAAAAAGTATTTTGCAAATCACATTTATAATTTATAGTCATGATAAATCATTTAACTAATGATATATGTGTTTATTTTTCAGGTACAACATTTTTATGCAAAAGATGTGTCGACACACCCATCAATGGTGTCGACACATCAACACAGATTCAAAGAGAAATTGTGTAAAAATGTCAAGAGTGTGTCGACACATGTCAAGAGTGTGTCGACACGAGTGGCAGTTTTCCAGAGATCAAGGGTACCCAGGTCGACACACTCCCAGGGCAGGTCGACACTAGACCCAGTTCCCAGAACAGCCAGTTTGAGGATTGGACAGCAGGTCGACACACTCAAGAGCAGGTCGACACGGGACCTTTCTCCCAGAACAGGTTTTTCTATCTTTGGGACAGTGTGTCGACAACCCACCAGGGCAGGTCGACACACTACGGAAACTTTTCATCCTAAGAGCTGATGGCTGCCACGTGTCCTTCTAGGGCGATTAGATCTTTCTTGGAAAGCGTGCCCTTATACCCCAAAAGGGTATCTTTGGAATCCTAAGGGTATAAAAGGTCCTTTTTGGCCTGCCTTCAAAAGTGAGACCCAACCAACCTCTTAGAGCCTCCTGAAAATTCCTGGCGGCCATAAGAGTTCGTGTCTCCCTCCTCTGCCTTCCTGGAGTCTCCTGAAGACCTCTTCTCACCAATTCAAGGTGTGAGAATTGTGGTTTTATCTTTAAGAAGCCTCTGAAGCTCTCAAGGAAGCAGATCAAGTAGAAGCCTCGTTGGAGAAGAATTCAAGGAAGGTCCAACCTCCCAGATTGCAGAGCATCGTCTTGGACTTCATGTTTACAAGCTTCTTCCCAATCCAAGCTTCTACAAGGGAGTACACTTGAAGAACGAAGCCATTCAATACATTTTACTTTACTTCTGTTCTTCTGAGATATCTCTTGAGATTATGCAAGTGCTTCTGCATAACTCTCATCAGTGTTCTCAAATTCGACTAGATCTGTTGCTAGGAGATCTTGTCTTAAGTTGGTGTCTAGCAAGTCTATGTGTGAGCCTTGTGCTCAGGTTGTTGTGAGCCGTTGTGCTCAGTGTTGAGTTGTCAAACTCAAGTGTGGTTGAGCAGTCTTGCTCAGTTGTTCTAGAGTAGTCTTGCTCTAGAAGTGGTGTGAGTTGTAAGCTCTTCAGTGTTGGAGTTGTCAGGCTCCAGTGGGTGTGTTACCCAGTTGTGTTAGTGAATCCTCACGGGTTGTGAGGGGTGGATGTAGGAATCACATGGGTGATTTCCGAACCACCTAAAAATCCTTATGCATTTGTTTTCTGTGGTTTGACTGATTCATCTGCTAGATGCTTGCATAGGATTCATTTTTAATTCACTTAATCAACTTGATTCACATCTAAGTTTTTCAACCCACTCCAATCTAATCAGATCAGTAGCTTTTCACTGATAACATTGCCTCTGATTCTAATAGTTTTAAAATTATTTAAGCTTCCGCAAAAGTGGCTAAGATCTATTCATCCCCCCCTTCTAGATCTTTTCACATTTATTTCGATCCTTCACTTTGAAGGAGCAATTAACTGGATTGTCAATTTTTAGCGAAGCAACGGCTCCTTGGAACTGACCCAACTGCACTTCAGGTAGCTTGTGAAGATAACGATAGTCATTGAAGAGCTGGAAGTACCGGATGAGCTTTACTTCCTTTTGAATGAAATTGACCAGGTAGACTTGTGATGAATGACAAACCACTCAGAGAGAGTGAGTGGGTGATCTCGGGGTGGAAACCGATCTGACTTTGCAAGTAGAAACTTCCTGTACAGAGCCTTGTGCCCCTTGGCCCACTGATCTTCAGACTTGCTTCATCCATTTGAAAGGTTTTGGATTGATCATCTTTTGAGAGTGGCAATAGGGAAGGACAACATTGAGGTGATCAGTGAGATTGAGAAAAGGAACACCCAAAATGGTGGCAAGGATACATTTTTGGAGATATTCGCAGTAGATTGGTTTCCTTCGATTGTCAATAGTGAGGGAAAACGAAAGAGGAGGAAATTTAGGTTCGGTGGGAAGAGAAAGAGTGTTGGAGACTTTCCTCTTTTTAGAAGAAGGACTAGAAGTAAGAGAGTCAGTTCTGTGGACATGAGAACCAACTTCCAGGACTAAGCGGATTATGGTAATTTCCAACTCATCCTCGAATTTCTTGATAAAGGATCTTCAAGTTGTGCACTTTCAGGTATAACAACAAGGAGGGAGGTGTAGGAGGATGAAGAAATGACTGATGGGTAGGAGAAGGTATGATGGATGGTCCAGCGGAAGAAGGACCAGAGGAAGATGAGGCTCCAGCTAATGAAGAGGCTGGAGGGTCTTCAATGATAGGAGGAGGTGGAGGAATGGATGTGGAGATGGTAGGAGATGAGGAGGATTCAGAAAGAATGGTGTTGGAGATGAAATGGGGCGAGGCATGGGTTGTTTGAAAGGGATAGATGCTGGTGGTGCTGTGGAGGAAGATGGTGGTGAAGGAGGGGCCAGAGTTGCAAGAAGAAGATCAGGGGCTTCTGGAGCTACAACTGGCTCTTCTACTCTTGAAATCTCACCCTCGAAAACCACTGGCCTGTTGGCCGAAACATCCTCCATTGGTGCTGGTGGCCTAGACTTTACAACTTCAGCATGATCCTGCACTGCAGTTGCTACTGCTTCAACACCTGTGGCCCGGATGGCCCTACTGGTTCTTATGAATTGGCCCTGATGGCCAAACATCTTGTTGCCTAGCCTCTAAATTACATCTTGAAGGATGACTTGGTGTGCTTACCTTTTGCACACGGTCCACAGACACCCATCATTTTTGTACTTACTTTGGGTAGGCCTTCCACCAAGCTTCTCTTGATCAACTTTCTCATGCCATCCAAGCTGCAGTGGCCCAGTCTTCGGTGCCAGAGATCTTTTAACTGCTCTTTATTTGCTGCAAGACATATGTCGTGATCCTTTAGTTTTTCCAAATAAAGTACATACAGGTTCTTTTCTCTATTAGCTTCAAAAATGACTGCACCATCCTTTATAATGCTGCACTTTGACCATTGAAATCTGATCTGATGTCCTTTATCACACAACTGACTGATACTAATAAGGTTGTGATTTAGTCCTTTGACACATAGCACATCTTCGATAACGGTTTTGTCTTTACTGCCTACTGATCCACTGCCTATCACAGTCCCTTTTCCATTGTCTCCATACGTGACTGTTCCTTCTTCAGCTTCAAGATGTGAGAATAACTTTCTATTCCCTGACATGTGCCTTGAGCATCTACTATCCATGTACCATTTGGATGCTCGAAGGTTTCCCTGCATTAAAACATTAAGCTTTAGGTACCCAAGTTCTTTTGGGTCCTGGTTGGTTAGTATCATCAATTTTTCTTTTAATTATCCATATTTTGTTTAGTTGGACATGATATTTTAATGTGTCCTAACTTATTACAATGGCTACAGCAAGACATTTTAGTTATCTTTTCAGTTGGAATGTATTTAAAATTTGATTTATATTTGTGTCTTGTTCAGATACAAATTTAGGAGTTGGATATGTTTTAGGATATACTATTGTTTCCTCATTATCGGGAGGAGTATAACCTAATCCATGTTTCTTTTTACCTGACTGTCTAGAACCTTTTAATATTAATGTTGTTTTGCCATTAGTAAATTTTTCTAGTGTGCTTGACATTTTTCATTTTTTGTTGTTAAAGTGTTAATTTCTTGTTTTAATTTATTTACAGTTTCTTGGTTTTCCAAACTCGCTAATTATTCATTTTTATTTTTCAAGTCTTCACATAACAATTCATTTCTCCTTTTTAGTTTAGTAATTTGTTTTTCCATTTGCTTATTTTCAGATTTTAAGTCTGAATTAGTATTTTCTAAACATGCGAGATTTTTCTTATTGGATTTTAGTGATTTACATACTTCTTTATATTTACAATACAGTTCATTAAAAGCTTCTTCTATGTTGTCAGAATCAGATTTATTGCACTAAGAGAAAGATGAGTCTGATGTTACCTTGTCTTCGATGTTGGCCATGAATGCCAGGTTGGCTTCTTCTTATTCTTCATTGCTTGAGCTTGACTCACTGTCTGAGTCACTACTGTTGTCCCACGCTGCTGCCATGGCTTTCTTCTAAATCTTCTAGGTCTTCTGGTGCTGTCTTTCTTTCTGAACTCAGTTTTCTTGAGCTTCGGACATTCTATTTTGATATGTCCAGGCTTCTTGCATTCATAGCAAATCGGTTCAGTCTTTTTGCATCTTTGACTTCTGACCTTTTGAATCTTTTCCCTTCTTGAAGTATCTTCTTCCGGACTGATACTTCTTTTTCTTAGCCAAGATGCGTTTGTAACCTTCTGGATAGCATTACCTCTTCATCTTCACTGTTGTTCATGCTTTCTTGGCTATATGAGCCTTCTTCTGATGTGTCTTCTTCTGCCTTGAGTGCATTGGAATGCTTCTTTCTGCTAGATGATTCTCCCAACATTTCCATGTTAATCTCATGGGCCATAAGGGACCCAATGAGTTTCTCTAACGACATTATCTTCAAGTCGTTAGCCTCTTCTATTGCTATTACTTTTGAGTTCACGAGGCAGGTAAGGATCTGAGAATTTTCCTAACCATGTCTCCTATCTGACAGGTCTTACCAAGACCAACCAATCCATTAGTGATGTCGGTGAACCTACTGTACATCTGTGTAATTGTTTCACCGGGTTGCATCTGAAATCTTTCATATTGAGTTACCATAATATCTATTCTGGTTTTTTTACCTTTTCAATACCTTCATAAGTGATCCTTAACTTTTCCCACATTTCGATAGCAGATTTGCAGGCTGATATGCGGTTGAACTCTTTCTTGCTAAGAGCACAACATAGGATACTCTTGGCCTTGCAGTTCAGAGAAATCTTCTTCTTGTCATCTTCCGTCCATTTATCCTTTTCATGTGTGACCAGAAGATCTCCTTCTTCAACTATCGACCAGATTTGATAGTCAAGACCTTGTAGAAAGAATTCCATCCTTGTTTTCCAATATGTGTAGTCTTCACCATCGAATAGCGGTGGCTTGTTTACTAACTAACCTTCGAAGTGACGTGGGCTGCCATTTGATCTTTTCTCTTCAGATCGTTGGATCTTCTTCTTTGTCGAACAGACTAGCTCTGATACCACTTGTTGCCCAGCTAGCAAGCCCAGAGGGGGGTGAATGGGATTCTTAAAATTTGAATACCTAAACCTATCCACAAAAATGTTCACACAACAAGCACTTCGTTGATTGTTAGCGTTAGTGAAAGGTAGACAACAAACACAAAGCAAGCAATCACACTACATAAGATTTTATCTTGGTTCGGACCTCCTCTCCACAGGATACCTACATCGAGTCCCTGAGCATAACTCAGGATTCACTACCTAAGGGTACAGTCTCCCTTAAGGACACTTACACACCCAGCCGCAGCTGGTCTTCTCTTCACAACCCAAAGAGGAATACAACACCCTGGAACCCTCCTGGTCTTCCTTCAACATGAAGGGAAAAACACCATGGAACCCCCAGGTCTTCCTTCAACACGAAGGGAAAAACACCCTGGAACCCCCAGGTCTTCCTTCAACACGAAGGGAATAACACAAAGATGTGTTCAAGAGATGATACCCCCTGGACCAAGCTAATAGCACAGTGCTTGATCCGAAGCGAAGACTGAGAGGAAAAGATCTACAAAGAAGAACACTCTCAGTTCACAAAATCTCTCTCAAGGTTCTATACTACACACAGAGAGCTAAGAGCTGCAACAAAACGATGGAGTGAGACTTGAGCTCTTCTATGGTGCTTGCAGATTTTGAATTCTGAAGTAGTTGTTCTTCACGTAGGCACCAGTCTTCTATTTATATCTTCTTTGAAAAATGTAGTCGTTGAAGTATCCGTTGTCTCTAAGTTCAGAGAATGTTAGACTGCATGGCTTTCTTTGCAGTCAACGGTTCTTTGCAGTCAATGCACATAAGAAGAAAAATCCTTTTTGATATCCTCCAACTTCTACTTTATCCAACGTTGTATAGAGTCGTGCTGTCAGAGACCTCCACACATTAAATGCTAAAACGTAGACAACTAAGCTGTGTTTTGTTGTCAGTCAATGTTAGAGTGAGAATACATCAAAATAGAAATTCCATTCTGTCTCTTCAAACAGATATTACATACAGAAGCATAAGAATAGAAGATATCTGGACATGCATCGTGCAGATGAATGTACGGTTATATTTAATGCATGGATAAAAGAGAAATACGCGGGATGACTTTGACTTGTCAAGATATTTGAATATCAAGTTGTTATAGTTCATGAAATCGATATGAACATGACTTATAGAATCGTTGTGTGAATGAGTCATTGTTCATGTGATCGTTGCACATTCATAACCAAATCGATATACACACAAATCGTTATATACTCATAATAAAATCATTATGACAGTGTAAGCAAATCGTTATGAGCAAGTCGTTATGAACAAATCGATATATTGACCAAGTCGATGTTGTGACTTATCGAATCGTTACAGCAGGTAAATCGTTGTTAACTTATCGAGTTGATGTAAATACCAAATCGATGTGGAACTTGTCGAATCATTGTGAGAAACAAATCGTTATGAGACCAAGTCGTTGTTCTCACTTATCAAATCGATGTGAAACAAAATTGATGTGAGAGAAAATCATTGTTCTCACTTAACCAAAATCGATGTGAGAGCAAATCATTGTTCTCACTTATCAAATCGATGTGAAATAGAATCGATGTGAGAGAAAATCGTTGTTCGATCAAAATCGATGTGAACCAATATCGATGTGAGAGCAAATCGTTGTTCTCACTTATCAAATCGATGTGAAATAGAATCGATGTGAGAGCAAATCGTTGTTTGATCAAAATCGATGTGATCACTTAGCGAATCGTTCTGAGATCGAATCAATGCGACCACTTAGCGAATCGTTCTGAGATCGAAATCAATGCGATCACTTAGCGAATCGTTCTGAGATCGAAATCGATGTGATCACTTAGCGAATCGTTCCGAGATCGAAATCGATGCGACCACATAGTAAATTGTTCTGAGATTGAAATCGATGCGATCACTTAGCAAATTGATGTGTACTTAGAGAAATTTCATGTTCTGAAAATTAAGAACAACAATGTAAGGATTACTTACAAGTCTTTGCTTGATTTTGCTTTGTTTATTTCCTGTGACTAAGCTTCATGAAAACTTGTTAGATACTAATTGTTAGGATTTTGTTAACCACCAAAATAGATATATAATTCATGAAATTATATGGGGATGATCTGATCATCATTAACAAGGATATTGGCCCCTGAGTTTGAAATTTAAAAAGCACGGCAAAGGAGATTTGGGGATATTTTGAAAGTAGTACCCTTTAACGTGGTGTAGAACTCCTCATCAACGGCCGACTTCTCCAAGTTGTCGAAGAACTCGGTCACATCGGCAGGGGAGTATCGCTTATGAGAGTAGAGAAAATCCGTCCAGCCCTGGGTGTCGAACAGGGGCTGGAGACGGGGGAACATGTCCTCCAGGGACACGAAATCCACAAACCGTGGCTGGACAAACTTCGTGAAGGAGCCCCGGACCTTAGAGGTGTGGCGGTTGGGAGGAACAATAAGCTCCGGCAGACAGTCGTCCCGGCGCTTGCTGCGGCGCTCTATAGGTGCCCCGAAGCCTTCTCCAACATCTGGCCAGATGGGATGCCGACGAGAAGCAAGGCGTTTGGTTGGAGGAGCCATGGAGTAGTAGAGAATGGAGAAGAGAAGAACTCTGAGGAGAAGGAGACGATGGGAAGAAGGAGAAGAATCAAGAAGGGAACCTGGGGTTGGTGCCCTGGACAGAAGGGTTAGGGTGAGGAGGAGAGGAAAGGGTTTTTGGAAGAAAAGGAAGGTTTAGGAGACGTGGGTGCCCTTTTAAAGAGTTTGGGTTTGAAGTTGAAAGTTTAGGGCCCCACAAAATTCGACCTAAATGCGTGCCGTTTGGGCTTCTGAACCGCCCTGGGCTGCCGGCTGTCGACAGCCAGGAAGGCAGCTGTCGACAGCTGCTTAGCAGACTTGAGCCAGAACTGAATTTTAGAAACTTTTAGTGGGAATGAGCATGTCTTTTGGATTTTAAGGTTGAGAACATGTTTAATACTCATTACAAAGGGTCATAACACTAGTAGAAAGACACATTTTTTTTTTTTTACAATGGTTTAGAGATAATACTTTGGGAGTCTTGAGTTATGGCATTTAGAAAACACCATTCAAAAGCATATGAATATAAGATGACTTCGTTGAATAAAACCATTGAAGAAAGACATATATCCCAGTGATGATGTTCAGTGGGTAAAAGAAAGGTAATGACCACATAGACAATCGACAATAGACAACCAACTTGCCCTTGATTGAAAAACACGGAGGCTTCACTCTATTTCAGGTTTTTGAAGTATTTTCATTATCAAGAATTGGAAAAGTGGTAATTAGGAACACTTTCACCTTTTTACGTGAAGGTAGACATGAGAGTGCCCGTACCCCCAGTTACTCAGTGTGAGTGACCATCATACCATTATGCAGAGATAATGAAATAACTTTTTGATGCGAAGACGGACATTTTGTGATGCCCATGTCACCGGTTACTCAGTAATGATCATCATTGCTCTGCCTTTTATCCAAGTTCATTTTTTTTTAATTTATTGAGTTGAGAAATAGGTAGCTTTTCTCCCTTCATTTCGCTTTATCCAGCAATCAAGACAGTAGTGTGTAAGGTCAATGGTCAATGTAAAACATTAAGTCAAATAACCCTCTTACTTATCAAGCCATTTGAGAGACATGATAATCCACAAGAGAGTTATTCAAATGAGTTGAGTTAAGTCCATTATATTTGTTCAATGTTTCCTAGATGACACAACCTAGACTCAACCACGAAATATTACTTCAAAATCATTGTAATTCAATCTATGTCATGTATACTAGATGAGTATGACAGGTTGTAATGATCATTAAGTTCAAATTCTACCCTTACACAAAGTTTGTGAACATACTCATGAGGAAGGAATGAGAAAAGTTGAAGGATTGACATAAGGAGGGTATCTGTCGACAGTAAGGAATGGCCTGTGACAGGTACTAAATTCTTGTGAAATGATGGTTTTGGGAAGGCTTGGTTGTCGACAGCTGGCTTGGTGGCTGTCGACAGGCACTTGAAAAATCAGTTTTGAGGGTTTGATTAGTGAAAGATTTTCAACCAATGAGTGAGGGATTAAGACATATGGGATATGAGGGGTGTCCCTTAACAACTTCACTCACCTGGTCTTACCTTGCTCCCCCATAGTGTGTGCATGTGTTGACTCATCAGTTAAGCAAAACAAACATGATAGACACAATCATGGCAAACATTTACACACAAAGCAACATCCATAAGCATGTGAGCATGTGAAATTCATTGACTTTTGCACAATCCCAGTTCTCGTCTTAGTGTTGTGAACCTATCCTCAGAAAGTGGTTTTGTGAAGATATCAGCCAGTTGTTTATCAGTGGGGATTAAGTCAAGTGTTAGATTCTTGTTGTCTACTTCATCTCTCAAAAAGTGATGCCTGATCTCTATGTGTTTTGTTCTTGAGTGTTGAATTGGGTTTTTAGAGAGATTGATGGCACTAGTATTGTCACAAAGGATAGGTGTGCATCCAATATCAATGTTATAGTCGCATAGTTGACTTTTAATCCACACACTTGAGCAGCACAGCTCCCTGCAGCAACATATTCTTCCTCCACAGTGGAGAGTGCAACCGAGTGTTGCTTCTTGGATGCTCACGAAACCATGCAACCACCAAGAAATGGCAATAGCCACTAGTGCTTATTCTGTCAATTTTACATCCAGCATAGTCAGCATCAGTATATGAGATCAAGTTGAAACTACTTCCTGCTGGATACCATAGACCCAAATCATACATATTTGAGAGATATCTGAAAATTCTTTTTACTACAACCAAATGGCTTTCTTTTGGACTAGATTGGTATCTAGCACAAAGACAAACGCTGAACTGTATATCTGGCCTACTTGAAGTAAGGTAAAGGAGAGAGAGCCAATCATACCTCAGAATTGCTTTGCATCTACCGGTTTACCTTTCTCATCATTTTCTAGTTTAATGCTTGTGCTCATTGGGGTTGAGGCAGCCTTGGCTTGTTCAAAATGAAATCTTTTTAGAAGCTCCTTGACATATTTTTCTTGATTAATGAAGAAGCCGTCTTCATGTTGCTTTACCTGCAAGCCAAGAAAAAATTGAAGCTCCCCCATTAGACTCATCTCAAATTCACTGTGCATGTGCTTAGAGAACTCTTCACACAGTGATGGGTTAGTGGAACCAAATATGATGTCGTCCACATAAACTTGAACAACAATGATATGGTTGCGAACATTTTTAGTGAAAAGAGTTTGGTCCACTTTACCTCTTGAATAGTTTTTACTCACCAAGAAGTTGCTTAACCTGTCGTACCAAGCTCGGGGTGCCTGTTTCAAACCATAAAGAGCTTTGTGCAACTTATAAATATGGTTAGGCTTTTCATGATCCTCAAATCCTAATGGTTGAGAAACATAGACTTCCTCTTTGATGTAGCCATTTAAGAAGGCAGTTTTAACATCTATTTGAAAAAGTTTGAACTTGTTTGAACATGCATATGCTAACAATATCCTAACTGCTTCAAGCCTAGCCACAGGTGCAAAGGATTCTTCAAAATCTATCCCAAATTCTTGGTTATATCCTTTGCTACCAGCCTAGCTTTGTTACTCACCACTTTACCCTCTTCATTGAGTTTATTCCTAAACACCCATCTTGTCCCAATGACAGAAATTTCAAGGGTTCTAGGAACAAAACTCCAGACATTATTGTTTCAAATTGACCTAGTTCCTCATGCATGGCATCTATCCAAGAACTCTCTTTTAGTGCCTCTTCAACATTTTTAGGTTCCACTTGAGAGACAAAAGTTAAATGATTTTGTTCAACTATTTGTCTAACCTGAGACCTAGTTCGAACTTTATCATTTACATTTCCAAGTACATTATCAAGTGGGTGGTCTTTTGAGTACCTGGCATTTGTGATTGTTGAAGGACCTAGTTGATCTTGGATTTGAGGAAGTGGATCTTGTGTGACTTGTTCTTCAGGAGGGTGTTCTTGAGGATTTTCATCTTGCATCTTTTCCTCTTGAGGATCTTCTTCAGTTTCATCATCTTATTTTTTGAAAGAGAATCCATGATCATCATCATTGTACCTGCGAAAATATCCACTATTAGTTTTGGTTTTTACTTGAGAATTTCCTTTAGTTTTCTCATGTTGTTTCTCAAGTATGGTTCCTTCTTCTCCATCATCACACCTGTGAAAATTTGTATCATTAGTCTTTGGATGATATTCATAAAAAACAACATGTGGAGTTTCTTCCACAGTTTTTATTTTTATTGTTAAACACTCTATATGCTCTAGAGTGTTCTGAGTATCCAGAAAAATACTTGGGTCACTTTTGGCTTCAAACTTGTCTAAGTCAACTTTATCATTGTTATGTATAAACACTTTGGAGCCAAAAACCATGAAATACCCAATACTGGTTTCTTACCTTTTAAGACCTCATATGAGGTGGATTTTCTTCATTACATGTCTTACCATGGCCCTGTTGAGGATGTAACAAGAAGTGTTCACTGCTTCTGCCCATAAACTCCTTGAGAGTTGGCTTTCAACCAGAAGGGTGCGAGCCATTTCCACCAAGGTCCTGTTCTTTCTCTCCACTACGCCATTTTGTTCTAGTGTCCTTGGGGAGGAAAATATATGATTTATTCCTTGGTTCCTGCAAAAATCAGAACAAGAGTTATTGTCAAACTCTCCCCCATGATCAGTACGGATTGAGCATATTTTGTTTATGCTCCCATGCTCAATCTTATTAAAGAACTCTTCAAAGATTTTTTATGCTTCATTTTTGTGAGCCAAGAATTTGACCCAAGTGAACCTAGAAAAATCATCCACAATGACAAAAAGAGGTCTTGGGAAGGTTAGCAAGGTGGGTGGTGGAACTTAGTGAATTCGACATCGCTTATAGGCCTCGGCTGGCAGTTAGACTCAGGCTCTCGCCTATTTCATATCGGAAGGCACGACCATGCCATCATGTCTAAGCGATATCCAGACATGGAAGGTGTTTATTGATGGTGCATCAAGCTCCCGAGGTAATGGCACGGGCGTCAACCTATAGAGTCCTGAAGGGCTCATCGTGGGGTATGCTTTACAACTCAGCTTTCCAGCCTCGAACAACATCACAGAGTATGAGGCTATCTTTTCAAGACTCCGCATGGCGAAATACGTATGGACTACTTGTGTTGAAGTCTTCAGTGACTCGCAACTGGTCGTCAGTCAGGCCGTTAAAGTTTGAGGTTTGAGAAGAAAAGATGGAGCAGTACATGAGAGAGGTGCTCAAGCTCATTGAGGGCTTTGAATCAGCTGAGCTGAAGAACAAAACTGACAACGTGCAGATCGACGCCCTCACAAAATATGCAGCGGCATCCTAAATGCACTTAGGGACCTCGATACTAGTCGAGGAGAGGCGCAGGCCCTCGGTGGGGGTCCGGGCCGAGGTTCTCCATACAGACCTCACATCAGGTTGGATGTCTCCGATCATCGGTTACCTTCGAAGCAACCACCTCCCTCCGATCATCGGTTACCTTCGAAGCAACCACCTCCCTAAGGACCCAAACGAAGCATTGAAGACTAGGAGGCGAGCGTCGAGGTTCTTCCTGATAGGCGGTGTGCTCTAGAGGAAGGGCTTTGCATATCCCCATCTTCACTACGTCGGTCACTTGGAGGCCGAGGAGATCTTATAGGAAGTTCATGAAGGAAGCTGCGGAAGCCATGTAGGGGATAGGTCACTAGTCCAACGAGTAACACATCAAGGGTACTGGTAACCGATGATGCTGAAAGACGCCGAGGCATACGTCAAGCGATGACACTAGTGCCAAGTCTTCGGATAGATGCCCCGGCAACCCCCGACAATTTTCACTACCCTGTCGGCCTGTGGCCCTTCGTCCACTAGGGAATGGACATTCTCGGCCCATTCCCTCCAGCGTAGGGGCAACGAAAGTTCCTCATCGTGGCTATATTCAAAAAAACACTCTTTGTACTTATCCCCTACCCCTTCTTTCTCACCTATATAATGAAAACACTCTTAGCCGCTTGGTGAAGGTAGTGGCACCCTCACATGCATGAGGGCGCCCCTCCCATCCCCTTTTGGTTCGGCTATATTAAAAATAAAAAAAGTTCCTCATCGTGGCCATTGATTACTTCACCAAATGGGTCGAGGCGGAGTCACTGGGGAATATCACGGATGCCAATGTGTGGGGGTTTGTGTAGAAGAATATAGTGTGTTGCGTCAATGACAATCGATTGATGACTATGGCTATCGATTGATGACCATGACTATTGATTAGTGACCAATGCTATTGATTGATGACCATGTTAACGTGACAGACCATAGTGTAATGTTAGTATCAATTGATGACCAACGTTAATGCAACAGACCATAGCATCGCATTAGTATCGATTGATGCCCATTTGAATCGATTGACGATTCTTGTCGCGATCGACATGGCCGTTGCGATAGCCCATGCATATCCATTCACATGCCATCAGAGTCACAACCATCATGGTCATCATGATAGTCATTTTCGTGCCCCCACGATCCATCACGACATGCTTCTGCATGGGCTAGCTCCACAACCACCTCTCTCCTATCCTAACAAGTTCTATCTCCATCTCCAACCAACTTGGAACATCCCCAGCCATGGATTGAGGTTCTATCTAGCCCTAGAACTCTCCTAGGACTCTTCCCATGTAGATTTACTTAAGTTTTTCTCATTCTCATTGTCCATTATCCCTTATGGATGAGGTACTCTCTCTCTTCCCTATGAAATCAACCCACCCCCTTTAGAATGAGGTAAGACCCCAAGAGCATCATGAAGTGCTGCCCAAATCACTCCAGAGCCTTTTCTTAGCTCATAGCCCTCCCATTTCTCTCCATTTACTTCCACTTTCTTCATCAAAACACCTCATTTCCTTCCATATCTGGAGCGTGGCGGCCAAGAGGTGACTACCCAAAGTCTACAAGGACTGTTGCACTACCTGAGGAGCACACTCTCAGCTAGAGAGTCACCCCTTTTGGGGACATTTCATCCTTCTTATTTTCTCCTTTTCTTTCATGCATTTTGTTTATTTCTCTCAGATAGTTGCACAACCCACATACCCATGTTTTTCCACAACTCTAGGGGTTTCCAAAACACCGCAAGTTTGTTCCCTCCATGCTTTCCCTCTTCTCTTTTATGTTGTGTAGATACTTCACTTAAAAGTTGTCTAATAGGGTTTTCTTTCTTTGTTTCTTTGTTTTGATAGGTCTACCAATGTAACGACCCTCATTATACCGGTACGGTTATACCAACCCACGTCAATATAACGAGCGTCATCACAGTGGGACATTTACCCAACAATAACATTCAGCTGAGATACACGTGAATATAAGAACAGAGTAGCGGAAGTAAAGGACTACTGTCTTCATTTCATTCATCATCCACATTTAAACATACATGATTTGATAACATTTAAGAACTAAAAGTCCACATAATTAAATTGCTGAAAATTTAAAACATAAATGTCCACACTTATACATTCCCTTTCCATAGTAATTCTAATACAATGTTGCAATTACATACTATGAAAATCTCAAAATGTCACAAGCACTCCAACACTCTAATCTCCGCGCTCGGAGTCAGTCTCCAACGTCTCCTCCACTAGTGTCTCGTCACCAACTACACCTGTACGCCGAAGCAAGTAGTGAGTCTAAAAGACTCAGCAAGTAATTCTACACATACCGTACATGCACATATCATAGTAGGTTCTACATGCACATTCACAAGACACAACATGTAGCATGCTTGGCATTTTTTTTTACACCTATCATGGTGAATCTCACAATTTAACACATGGACTGTGTGTAAGGCCCTATAATTTCCGTCGCATTATTGCAATTATGTGTGTATGTTTATGCTTGTGTATGTATGTACATTACGTACGCATTAATTAGTATAATTACGTGTACATGTGTTTCTATTAAACATAAATAATGTATGTATTGCATGATGATAGTGTGGATATAATACCATATACATATTGCATGTATATATGCTTGGTATGCATGGTTTTCTGCATAATTAGGGTTCTGGCCGAAGGCCACCTTGGCGTCAACCCAGGCCGTTGAGCTGGTGTCAGCGTCCAGACATGGACACCAACACTAACTCTGGCGTCCAGCGATCTAGACGCCAACTTCTCTGACCTGCATGCGTTGCAGAGCCAGAAAATCCGGGAGCAAGGCATGGCCTCCATTGGGGGATGTCCCCCAACGGCTCTAAGGCTGTCAAATCGGTATGGTGAGTGGGTGAGGGGCTCTCCTAAACCCTGAACCCGAATTGGACTCTCCCATTCTTTCCCTTCACCCTTGCAAGAGGAGAGATGAGAGAGAAAAAACCCTAGAGAGTCTGTGAGAAAAAACCCCCTCTTGGCACCCCCAAATCCGACCCCTTGGAGCTTGGTCTGGAGATCTACTGCGACTAGGAGGAAGCTGGAGCAAAGGAGAAGACTTCCCCATCATCCCCTCGGCGTGGAGGTCACCCAGGAGCCCGGAGGAAGGCGATCTAGAGGGCGCCTCTGCAACTTCTTGGGACTGCCCAAGGAGGTCTTCTTTGAGCCATAAATCCCTTGGAGGAAATTTCTAAAGGCAAGTGACCTATCTATGGTGTCCCATATGAGTCTAGGTGGTTTTTGTCATTTTTATGGAATTTTCCTCGAGTCCTAGACCCTCCATTCACCCAGATTTAGAGCTCGGGTCTATGTTTTCTGCACAGACCTGGTTAGACGGCAAGGTCCCTGGACGCCTGTGATGAGCTTGCCGTCCATCGACCATGTCGCTGACCCTGAGTCAGCGGCCAGAGACCGCCGCCTAGTTCTTCTGGACAGAACAGTGGGCTGTTCTGTCCCACTTATGTAGTAATTTCGGTATGTTTTATGCGATGAGGATATATGGTAAAGCTTATACTCTATGTATATGGTTAGTTGTGTGGTGTGAATGAATGTGGGATGTGATGGTGAATGTGGGATAATGATATCTTGTAAACTTGTGAGCATGACTTGTAGACAATTTTGCAAAATCCATGATTCATGATTTAGATTAGTGTGAATGCCTTAGTTTCGGTTTGATCATGAAGAATAGTGGGTCAGCATATGCGTTTGCAAATTTTAGTAATTTATCCATGCTTGTGAAATTTGTAAATAAGCTCGGTTCGGTAAAATGAAAACATGCGAAAATGTTTGTGATAATTGATCGATAGATGTATGAATTAGGGTAATGTGGTATTCTAAAATCATACATATATTAGTAGTCTCTATACAAAACAGCAAGTGGCTAAATTACAAGATGTGTTAGACCCATGTTAACTTAAGTTGTTAATAGCATGCTAATTAGGCGTTTTATTTTCTGTAAATTCTATGTAGCTCAGAAAAGTCTGAAAATTTGGGAGTATGATTATGAACCTGAAAACAGAATGTGTAAAAATTTCAGGTCATTTGACCCGTAATAAAGAGTTATGTGTTTTCATGAGAAATGTGAATAATTCGTACATACGATCGAAATGTGATTAGATTTTGTTTAAACCCAGCATGATTAGTGTGTTTACTGTGTGTTAAACCTTGAAAACTCTGTAGTACCATGTTAGGAAAACAGAGGTGTTCATGTGAGTAAGAAAGTGTGAATGTGATGAAAAGTGTAAAGTGTAAAAACCATGTGTAAAACGGTAAATGTGTAATTGTGCCAATGTGATACTGCTTCCGAGAAGGCAGTGGAGCCGTATCTGGGAAAAGTCCCCCTGAGAAAGTTCATTGTGTTAAGTGACCCTAAGGGCATTAGGGGGAAATCCTGGAGGTGGACAAGTACCATTGGTTAGGGTGGAGACTTGTTCTCCCGGTCTGCGCAGTCCAAGAGTCGCCATTGTATTGCCTAGATGGCGTCTATGTGATGTGATGTGTTTATGTCCTTCTTTGGTGGTTTGGACTATGTGTCACGGCACCTAAATATGTGTAAAGTGTAATGTGAAATGTGTATGTGACCATGTGTAAATGTGTAAGTGACATATGAATGTGTATGTGTAAAGTGTAACCACGTGAAAAGAGGAAATTTGTGTAAAAGACAATGTGAAATTCTCGATGTGTAAATGTGTTATTGAAACCATGTGAGACTAAATCTGAAACCATGTGAATTCAGAAAATGCATGTTATTATTCTCATGTTATGTGTACAAAGTGTTTAGAATCCATGGTAGGGACAACAAATGAATATGTGTGCAAAATGGCATGATGGATTGTTCGTATGTGAGGTTTTAAGCAACGTTGTAGCTCTCGTGTGTAGATTTATAGTCATTGAACCATGTGAAATCAGCAACCTAAAGCATGTGAAAAAGTTATGTATGCATTTAAGAATATGTGGAATCCATGCAAATTGTGTTCCCCTTTCATGCATGTAAATTGTCCATGTTGATAGCTCTCATGTTTGATTCTGTAAAAGATTAAAGTTCTTAGTAAATTGAATAGAGACCATGTGATAGGTGGATTTTATTTTAAAAATCTGAAAGCATGAGTTATGTATAAAATTGTAGAACTTTCATGATAGTTTGAGAACTCGAATTGACTAGCATGCTATGTGTTGCTAATTGTAATGTGCATGTAGAAACCACTAGGACTTGTACGTGTATATCATGAATAGTGTTGCTTGCTGAGTCCCTGGACTCACTCCTTGCTTCGGCGTACAGGTATAGTTGGTGACACAGTACCCTTGGAGAGGCAGCAGAGACGGACTCCGAGCGTGGAGACTAGCTAGTTTTTGGAGTTCTTTGTGATTGTGTACTTCCTAGTATGTACTTGGAACATTGTATTAGAATTATCATGAGAAGAATGTATTATGTGGACATTATGTATTTCCATTTCAGTAATTAATTTATGTGAACTTTGGTTCCTTTTTGAAATTGTAAACTGCATGTATTTTAATGTGGATGATGAATGAATGGAGATAGTTCTCTTTTACTTCCGCTACTCTGTTGTATATTCGCGTGTATCTCAGCTGTTTGTATCGTTGGGTAAATGTCCCACTGTGGCTGGCAGCACTCGCTATACAGACGTGGGTCGGTATGACCGTACCGTGTAACGAGGGCCGTCACAGAGATTGGTATCAGAGCGACCGTTGAGATTGCACATGAATATACCTAAGTCATCATCCCCATTGCATGCTAAGTATGTCCACATGTGTAGAAAACACTAATAGGAAATGAAAGATAGATAAGAAATGGTTAGAAAATTTAGTAACCTAGCTCTAATTGGTGGCTGAAATTTTATTACAGCCATGGCTTCCTGTGGACGACGTAGAGGTGTGCCAGCTCGCGACGACGAGCAGAGGCGTGAGGAGAGGGCGGAGCAGCAGGCCCCGGCCCCACAGGGCCCTGTGCTTCCCCCACCACCGCCAGTGGACTATGGAGTATTCATGCAAGGTCTGGTGCAAGCCATGCAGACGCAGCCTACACCCAGGCAGCACTCCAGGCCCAGTTGGAGGCCCAG
This sequence comes from Colocasia esculenta, assembly GCA_014218235.1. Taxonomy (NCBI): domain Eukaryota; kingdom Viridiplantae; phylum Streptophyta; class Magnoliopsida; order Alismatales; family Araceae; genus Colocasia; species Colocasia esculenta. The sequence continues at coordinate 698,418 of CM024759.1, read as the reverse complement.
GTAGAATAAAAAACAACCTAGTAGTTTGTTATTTAAATTGCATGATATTGTGTTTATTGTATATTGTTATTGTTTAATGTAGCAGGCTCAGGCCCCAGCTCAGGACCATGGTGGACCTTCCATCATGGAGCGATTCAAGAGGATGGCCCCACCCTCTTTTAAGGGGGAGAGTGATCCGCTATTAGCAGAAAGCTGGATGAGGGAGACGGAGAAAATCTTCCGAGCTATCAGGTGTCCTGACGAGGACAAGGTGACCTTAGCCACCTACATGCTACAGGTATGTTTTGGTTTATGCTTGTATGTTGTTTGTCAAGTTAGAAATGTTGGTTATTGGTGCTTATGAAGGTGTATTGCAGGAGAGAGAGCTGATGTATGGTGGTCCTCCCTACTGCGTACACGCTTCGAGGAACAGAGCAGTAGATGTGGCGTGGGACGTGTTCGTGAGGCTCTTCCGAGCCAAGTTTGTCCCAGAGCATATCCAGGACAAGATGGAGCAAGAATTCCTTTCCCTGACGCAAGGATCAATGACCGTCCTAGAATACGAGGCAAGGTTTTCTGAACTTTCTAATTATGCACCGCATATAGTAGAGGATGAGCGCAGGAAGACCAAGAAGTTCGTGATGGGTCTCAAACCATCACTGAGGACGAGGCTCGTGGCGTTCGACCACCGCACGCTAGACGAGGCCCTCAGCGTAGCCTACAGACAGGAGGGAGAAATGAGCAATATCTGGAGGAGAAGAAGGCGTCGCAGAAGAGGCCGACAGCGACATTCCAGCGGCAGGATAAGAGGAGGAAACGGTGTACCAGACACCGCAGAAACAAATGGCAGTCAGCAACTCTCAGTACCCTCTATACGTTCCCCCGGTGCGAAGAGAGAGTGTCCCCATTGTGGGAAGACCCATGGAGGTTCCGAGTGCTGGTTAGTAGCGGGTAGATGCTTAAAGTGTGGGAGCAGCGACCACAAGATCAAGGACTGCCCAAGACTTCAGCAGGAAGCTCAGCGTGGAGCGCCAGTACAGCAGTAGCGGCAGCCGCGCAGCTACAGGACGACCAGGAAGGCCTCGAGCCCCAGCTCGAGTGTAAGACCCCGGATTTTTATTCTCTTTATATATCTGTATGTATTGAATGTGTGTTGGGTGTTGGTTGTTGTATGCTTAGCATGCGTAGTTCATGGTGCCTGCTATAAGTTTTATCCTTCTTTTGAATATGAGCATGTGCGTATATCTGTATGTATATATGTATAGATATGGGTATGCGATAATTAATGTGGAACTGAACAACTAGACAATTAGAGGTGTATTATGAATACCAAGAATCTCCGACTTAGGATACTTGAGTAACACTATGCACGTGCTATCTAAATATTGAAGAAATCCTATACATGTAATGCTTAGCAATGTTAGGTAAAGTTGTGTAAGTTAACCAAATTACCAGTGCGCATGTTGTATCCACCTATTCCAAGCATGATGTACATAAGTATGCTACACCCGTGTGTGTATACTATATATATGTCAAATCAAGTGTGTGTGTGTGCAAGGATTATTTTATCGAATAGATTATTCCTAGCTAACATAATTCATATCACCTCCTAATGATTTGCGAAGCCCTCATAATTCTTGTCATTTATCTCGCCGTGTGTTGAGTCGCACTTATGTAAAACGTCGTGTACGCATAGGTAGATATCTACGTACATCTATCTTAGTGTATTTATGTATGCTTGTATATGCCTAGGTATGAATGATATTGATTGCCTGGTATGGTAATATACATGTTACACCTTATACATTGTATGTATATATGTATATAGTAAGCATAGTTCTGCATGTTTTGAGTTCTAGCCGAAGGGCCAATTAGCGTCAATATGTTTATATTAAATATAAATAAGGTATGTATTGCATGGTGATGGTATAGATATAATACCGTATACATGATGCATGTATATAAGCTTGGTATGCGTGGTTTTCTGCATAATTTAGGGTTCTGGCCGAAGGCACCTTGGCGTCAAGCCCAGGCCGTTGATCCAGTGTTAGCGTCCAGACATGGACGCCAACACTAAATCCGGCGTCCAGCGATATGGACGCCAATTTCTATGACCTGCATGCGTTGCAGAGCCAGAAAATCAGGAGCAAGGCATGGCCACCATTGGGGGATGTCCCCCAACGGCTCTCAGCCTGTCAAATCGGTATGGTGAGTGGGTGAGGGGCTCTTCTAAGTCCTGAACCCGAATGGGACTCTCCCATTCCTTCCCTTCACCCTTGCAAGAGGAGAGAAGAAGAGAGAAAAACCCTAGGTGAGCTGTGAGAAAAACCCCATTTTAGAACCCACAAATCCGACCCCTTGGAGCTGGATCTGGAGATCTTCTGCAACAAGGAGGAAGCTGAAGCAAAGGGGAAGGCTTCCCCATCATCCCCTCGGCGTGGAGATCACCCAGGAGCCCGGAGGAAGGCGATCTAGAGGGAGGTTCTGCAACTTCTTGGGACTGCCCAAGGAGGTCTTCACCAAGCCTTTAAATCCCTTAGAAGAAATTTTGAAAGGCAAGTGACTATCTATGGTGTCCCCGTATGAGTCTAGGATGTTTCTATCATTTTTATGGAATTTATTTCGAGTCCTAGACCCTCCATTTCACCCGAATTTCAGAGCTCGGGTCTGTGTTTCTGCACAGACCTGAGTAAACGGCAAGGTCTGGACGCCTGTGTGATGAGCTCGGCGTCCATCGACCATGCCGCTGACCCTGAGTCAGCGGCCAGAGACCGCCGTTTAGTTCTTCTGGACAGAACAGTGAGCTGTTCTGTCCCACTTATACATTTAATTTCGATATGTTTGTGCGATGAGGATATTGGTAATTCTATAAGCTATGTACATTATGCATTGTGGTTGTGGATGTGTGTGAGTTGTGTGATGAATGTGGTAATGATGTCTTGTAAGCATGTGAGCATGACTTGTAGACCATTTTGCAAAGTCCATGATTCATGATTTAGATTAATGTGAATGCCTTGATTTCGGTCTAATCATGAAGAGTTGTGGGTCATGTGTGTATGTTCTGAAATTTAGGTAATCCATGCATGCTTGTGGAATTTAATAAGTGTGGTTCGGTAAAATGAAACCATGTAAAAATAGTTGTGGCAAATGATTTATAGATGTATGAATTAGGATGATGTTGCAATCTAAAATCATGCATATAGTAGTAGTTCTGTGCAAAACAGTAAGCGGATAAATTGCAAATATGTTAGACCCATGTCAGTTAAGTTGTGAATAATATGCTAAATAGGTGTTTGATTTTCTGTAAATCCTTGTTCATGATTTAAATTAGTGTGAACGATTTGGTTTGAGTCTAATCATGAAGGTCAGTGGGTCAGCATATGGGTTTGCAAATTTTAGAAAGTTATCCATGCTTGTGTAATTATAAATAAGCTCGGTTCGGTAATAATGAAGGCATGTAAGCATGGTCGTGGTAATTGATCCTTAGATGTATAAATTAGGGTAAATTTTGTATCCTAAATTCCTACATATTGTTAACAGTGTGTATTTAAACAGCAAGTGGTTAAATTACAAGATGTGTTAACCCCATGTTAACTTAAGTTGTTAATAGCATGCTAATTAGACGTTTTATTTTCTGTAAATTCTACATGGTCCAGAAAAATCTGAAAAATTGAGGGTATCATCATGAACCCGAAACCAGCATGTGGTTAAAATTCAGGTCATTTGGATCAGTAAATAAAAAGTTATATATTTTCATGTGAAATGTGATAATTTGTACATACGATCGTAATGTGATTGTTATGGTCTAAAACCAACATGATTAGTGTGTTTACTATGTGTTAATTCTTGAAATTCTGTAGTACCATGTTAGGGAAAAACAGAAGTGTTATGTGAGTGAGAAAGTGAATGAAATGGGAAGAGTATGTATAAAACCAGGAGTAAAACGGTAATGTGTAAAAGTGTAAAAGTTGTGCCTATGTGACACTGCTACCTAGAGGCATCGGGAGCCGTATATAGAAAAGTCCTATAGAAGGCTCCATGTGATATAAGTTTGTCCCAAAGGCATTGGGAAAATCCTGGAGGTGGACAAGTACCACTAGATAGGGTGGAGAGGGCTTCTCCCGGTCTGCGCAGTTACCAAGATTCACGCTATATTGCCTAGGTGGTGAGTATGTGTATGAGTCGTGTAAGTGTTGTGTTATGAGTTGTGTTGAGAGCCGTGCTAAGGGATGAGCACGAGCTATGAGATATTGTTAGTGTCCTCTACTGGTGGTTAGGACTATGTGTCATGGCAAATTGTTTAAGTAATGAAAAATGAGTAAAATGTGAAATATGTGAATATGGCGCGTGGTAAGTGCCCAAGATGCACGTGGTAAGTGCAATCGATGTGTTATGTGTTAAGTGAAAGTGTAAGAGAGAATATGATGTGAAAATGAGTCAATTTTGTAAGTGTGAATATGTGTACGTGTCAAATGTGTAAAAGGGAACAGTGTGAATGAGTAAGTATGAAATCATGTGAAACCGAAAATGTGAGAATGGGTTATTGGAAACCATGTGAAATCAGTAAACTCTTGTTGTCATTATCATGCTTATGTGTGCATAAATACCTAGAATCCATGTTAGGAACAACTAATGAATGTGTGTGCATAATGGCATGAGGGACTGTTCATATTTATGTTTTAAGCAACGTTGTAGCTCTCATGTGTAGATTTATAGCCATTGAATCATATGAAATCAGCAATCTAAGGCATGTGAAAAGGTTCGTGTATGTGTTTAAAACTACGTGAAATCCATGCTAGTTGTATTTCCTTTCACGTATGTAAATTGTTCATGTTGATAGCTTTCATGTTTTAGCTCTTTGAAAGATTAAAGTTCCTGAGTAAATTGAATAGAGACCATGTGATAGGTAAATTTTATTTTAGAAATATGAAAGCACGAGTTATGTATAAAATTGGAGAACAATCATGATATGTTGACAACTTGAATTGACTAGCATGCTATGTGTGTTAATTGTAAAAGTGCATGTAGAAACTACTAAGACTTATATGTGTATATCATGAGTAGTGTCGCTTGCTGAGTCTTTGGACTCACTCTTACTTCGGCGTACAGGTTGACAGGTATCGTGCACTAGAAGGAGCGTGGCGAGGATCATCACTAGAAGACTATTTTGTGGAGCTGTTATCAGTTGTACTTTTCTTTTGCACAAAAAGGATTAATGTAAGGACTATATTTGGACATTGTAACTCTCTTTATTTTGTATAATGCGGACATTGTCCTTCTATCTCGCTATTTAGATTATGGATGTGTGTTGGTGACGGATCATGAATTGAGTTGTTTACTTATTCCGCTGAACTCTATTGCTATCCAGGTACATATCAACCTATTGACCAATGTTGGGTAAATGTCCCACTGTGACGACGCCCTTTATACCGATGGGGATTGGTATAATCGTACCGGTATGAAGAGGGTCGTTATGTTTGCGTTAGCTCGTGAGGAGTGGACGCGAGCAGGCGGAGCATGTCACCGAAGGTACAGTTTTACTTTTCGGTGTGCACACTTGGGTTTTGTTTGATACGGGTGCTACTCACTCGTTCATTTCCGAGCGATTCGCTAGGCAGTTAGCCCTAGAGTCAGGCATAGAGTTGAGGAGTTAGAGGTCCCTTTGTCTGTGCACCCCCTGCGGGTACGGTATCGACCAGGAAGTGCATTCCGTCGTTACCTGTGTGCATTGAGGATAGATTCCTAGATGGGTGTTTCTTCTTGCTAAAGATGAAGGATTATGATTGTATCTTGGTCTGGATTGGCTAGAGGAGCACTATGCGTTAGTGGATTGTCGTAGGAAGAAGATTGTTTTCCGCATTCCTGGTGAGGATGAGTTCTCTCATCCCTTGCCAAAGAACTTAGCGGGAAAGTTAGTTATCTCTGCCATGAAGGCGATGCGCATGGTGAACAAGGGTTGTGACGCATTTCTTGCCAACGTTATGCTAGTACCCGATGCTGGTTCGTCACTGACTCTTGCAGAGATCGATGTGGTGCAGGACTTTCCAGATGTCTTTCCCGACGACTTGTCTGGATTGCCATCGGATAGGGAGATAGAGTTCACTATAGAGTTTCTTCCAGGCACCTCTCCTATCTCGAAGGCCCCATATCGGATGGCCCCTGCAGAGTTAGCCGAGTTGAAGAAGAAATTGCAAGAATTGCTCGATAAGGGATTTATTCACCCCAGTGTTTCCCCTTGGGGCGCGCCTGTATTATTCGTCAAGAAGAAAGACGGGTCACTTCAGTTGTGCATTGATTATAGGAAGCTAAACCAGGTGACTGTGAAGAACAGGTATCCCTTACCTCGGATTGATGATCTGTTTGACCAGTTGCGAGAGGCATTAGTCTTTTCCAAGATTGACTTGCGATCTGGTTATCATCAGTTGAGGATTAGGAGTGAGGATGTGTCCAAGACGGCATTTAGAACCCGTTATGGACATTATGAGTTTTTGGTCCTTCCTTTCGGATTGACCAACGCCCCTGCAGCGTTCATGGATCTCATGAACCGGGTGTTTAGTCCGTATCTAGATAGCTTTGTTGTTGTGTTTATTGATGACGTGTTGGTCTATTCTCCGGATGAGGCCACACATCGTCAGCATTTGAGGTTAGTCTTAGAGGTTCTCCGTGAGCACAAGCTGTATGCGAAGTTCAGCAAGTGCGAGTTCTGGTTGCGCGATGTTCATTTTCTCGGCATGTTATCTCCGGCGCTGGTGTTACAGTTGATCCAGCAAAAGTCCAGGCAGTTATGGATTGGGAGATTCCCAGGACCCCTTCGGAGATTCGTAGTTTTATTGGGTTGGCTGGTTATTATCGGCGATTCATTGAGGGTTTCTCATCCATCGCCGCCCCTTTGACAAAGCTGACCAGAAAGGGTGAGAAGTTCGTATGGTCTGAGGCATGTGAGCGTAGCTTTCAGCTATTGAAGGCTAAGCTTACTTCTGCTCCGGTATTGGTATTGCCTAGTGGTCTAGAAGGTTTTGCCATTTATACGGATGCATCTCAGATTGGTTTAGGCTGTGTGCTCATGCAGCAAGAGAGGGTAGTGGCTTATGCTTCTCGTTAGTTGAAGGAGCATAAGAGGAACTATCCGACTCATGATTTAGAGCTCGTAGCTGTGGTTCATGCACTAAAGATCTGGAGGCACTATCTTTATGGTGTCAGATTTGAGGTGTTTACCGACCACAAGAGCTTGAAGTATCTTTTCTCCCAAAGGGAATTAAACCTGTGGCAGAGGAGATGGATTGAGTTCTTGAAGGACTATGACTTCGACCTTCAGTATCATCCTGGAAAGGCGAACGTCGTAGCAGATGCTCTTAGTAGAAAGAGGTCTTCGCTCCAGCAGGATTGGAAGATGTTGGAGGATGCAGCGTGCTCTATGACCGAGTTAGAGCCATCGTTGTGTCAGGCTTTTGTAGCTCAGCTATCCCTTAGATCCTCAGTCTTGGATGAGGTGATTAAGCAGCAGAAAGCCGATCCTAGATTGTTAGAGTTAGTGGGTAAGGCGGGCATTGCTCGTGATGAGGACGGTGTGATTAGATTTCAGCACCGCGTTTGTGTCCCCGATGTGGTAGATGTCCGTGAGCATGTGTTAGCGGAGGCTCATAGATCGCGATTTTCTATTCATCCGGGTAACACTAAGATGTATCAAGACCTGAAGAGATCATTTTGGTGGTCCGGCATGAAGAAGGATGTTGCGGATTATGTGTCTAGATGTCTAGTATGTCAGTAGGTGAAAGCCGAGCGGCAGCGACCATCCGGCCTTATGCAGAGGATGGATATTCCCGTGTGGAAGTGGGAAGCTGTCACTATGGATTTCGTATCGGGTTTGCCTCGATCTAGAAGAGGCAATGACTCGATTTGGGTAGTTGTAGATAGATTCTCGAAGACTGCTCATTTCTTGCCTATGAAGAAGAAGCAGTCAGTAGAGAGTTTAGCTAGATTGTATGTTAGCGGTATCATCAGGTTGCATGGTGTGCCGAAGTCGATCATTTCGGATCGAGATCCGAGATTTACTTCGAGATTGTGGAAGGGTCTTCAGGATGCGTTAGGTTCGGAGCTTAAGCTCAGTTCGGCGTTTCATCCCCAGACCGACGGACAGTCCGAGAGGACTATCCAGACGCTCGAGGATATGTTGAGAGCGTGTGTTTTGGATTGGAAGGATGATTGGGAGCATCATCTACCTCTTGTGGAGTTCGCATACAACAACAGCTTTCATGCTAGTATTGGTATGGCTCCATTCGAGGCGTTGTATGGTAGGCCCTGCAGATCTCCTTATGTTGGGAGGAGACTGGTGATAGGCAGTTGATCGGACCGGAGTTGGTTCAGGAAACTTCAGATAAGATTCAGCTTATCAGGAAAAGGCTTGTTGCGGCACAGGATAGGCAGAAGAGTTATGCCGACAATAGGAGAAAGGATTTGGAGTTCGAGGTTGGCGATCATGTCTTCTTGAAGATATCGCCTACTCGAGGTGTTGTCAGATTTGGCAGGCATAGCAAGCTAAGCCCTAGGTTCATTGGCCCATATGAGATTCTCAGACGTTTGGGCAACGTGGCGTACGAGCTAGCTTTACCCCCAGCTTTGGCTAGCGTTCACCCTGTATTCCACGTATCAATGCTCACGAAGTATGTCCGAGATCCGTCTCATGTGATTAGTCATGAGCCCGTGGAGATCCAGCCAGATCTTTCATATGTCGAGCAACCAGTAGCCATTCTTGACCGGAAGGTTCAGCATCTCCGGAACAAGAGTATCGCGTCGGTGAAAGTTCTATGGCGGAACTTCTCACGTGAGGAGGCTACGTGGGAGCTTGAGGATGCGATGAAGAAGAAGCATCCCCTTTTGTTTGAGTAGTGTCGTTCTAACTTCGAGGACGAAGTTTCTTTAAGGGGGAGAGGGTGTAAGGCCCTATAATTTCCATCGCATTATTGCAATTATGTGTGTATGTTTATGCTTGTGTATGTATGTACATATTACGTACGCATTAATTAGTATAATTACGTGTACATGTGTTTCTATTAAACATAAATAATGTATGTATTGCATGATGATAGTGTGGATATAATACCGTATACATATTGCATGTATATATGCTTGGTATGCATGGTTTTCTACATAATTAGGGTTCTGGCCGAAGGCCACCTTGGCGTCAAGCCCAGGCCGTTGAGCTAGTGTCAGCGTCCAGACATGGACGCCAACACTAACTCCGGCGTCCAGCGATCTGGACGCCAACTTCTCTAACCTGCATGCGTTGCAGAGCTAGAAAATCCGGGAGCAAGGCATGGCCTCCATTGGGGGATGTCCCCCAACGGCTCTAAGGCTTGTCAAATCGGTATGGTGAGTGGGTGAGGGGCTCTCCTAAACCCTGAACCCGAATTGGACTCTCCCATTCTTTCCCTTCACCCTTGCAAGAGGAGAGAAGTGAGAGAGAAAAAAACCCTAGAGAGTCTGTGAGAAAAACCCCGTCTTGGCACCCCCAAATCCGACCCCTTGGAGCTTGGTCTGGAGATCTACTGCGACTAGGAGGAAGCTAGAGCAAAGGAGAAGACTTCCCCATCATCCCCTTGGCGTGGAGGTCACCCAGGAGCCCAGAGGAAGGCGATCTAGAGGGCGCCTCTGCAACTTCTTGGGACTGCCCAAGGAGGTCTTATTAGTGTGTTTACTGTGTTAAGTGAACTATGAAAATCTCAAAATGTCACAAGCACTCCAACACTCTAATCTCCGCGCTCGGAGTCGATCTCCAACGTCTCCTCCACTAGTGTCTCGTCACCAACTACACCTGTACGCCGAAGCAAGTAGTGAGTCTAAAAGACTCAGCAAGTAATTCTACACATACCGTACATGCACATATCATAGTAGGTTCTACATGCACATTCACAAGACACAACATGTAGCATGTTTGGCATTTAGATTTTACAACCTATCATGGTGAATCTACAATTAACACATGGACTGTGCTTTCAGATTTACGGAAATAGAATCACCTATCACATGCTTTCTATTCATTTCTCACATAAAAATCTACCTCCAACCAATTAAGACATGAAAGCCATGAACATAAATTTCCGAACATGCATGAAAGGAAACACACCTAACATGGAATCTACACATTACTACGCATATACATGACCATTTTTCATACTTTAAGCTTGCTGATTTTACATGCTTTAGCATCCATAATCTAACACATGAGAGCTACAGCAACGATTAAATCACAACATGTGAACAATCAAGTATGGAAGTTGTTTACATATCCTTATCAATTATCCTTAACATGAATTCTAGGCATTTTGCATACATAACATGATCCTAACCTAGTAAAGCTACTGTTCAAGCATGATTTTAGATTGTCATAACATGGATTACAAACCAACATTCTCACATTTTGGTTTCACATTTTTACACACTTTCAATTTCGCATATTTCACACTTTACACGTGCACTTTTACACATTGTTCACATTCACATTTTTCACATGAACACATACACATTTACACATTCACATTTACACATTCACATTTAGTGCCGTGACACATAGTCCAAACCACCAAAGAAGGACACAACACATCACATCACATAGGCGCCATCTAGGCAATACAATGGCGACTCTTGGACTGCGCAGACCGGGAGAACAAGTCTCCACCCTAACCAGTGGTACTTGTCCACCTCCAGGATTTCCCCCTAATGCCCTTAGGGTCACTTCACATTGAACCTTCTCAGGGGGACTTTTCCCTGATACGGTTCCACTGCCCTCTGTGGAAGCAATGTCACACTTGGCACAATTTACACATTACACGTTTTCTGATTTAAGCACTTAGTTTAGCACATGACACTCACATTTTACTCATTCACTCATTTACACACATGGTGCTCTATTTTCCTGACATGTCACTACAATTACAGAAATTTAGTGCTCAGGAGATTTCACTAATCAGGTTGTTATATACAAAATCAAATCATTTTTACAACGGCATGCATTAGTTTCACAATTTCACATGGAAAATTCATATTGCATCATATAATGGTCCAAATGACCTGAAATTTTAACCACAGGCTAATTTCGGGTTTAGGATCCCACATGCAAAATTTCAGATTTTTCTAAGCTAAAAAAAATTACAGAAAATCCAACATTAATTTCACATGCTATCCGCAATTCGATTTAACATGGAGTTAAACACAAGCACAGTTTTAACCACTCACTGTCTGAACCCTAACAGGCATGGAACTACAGAATTTATTCCTGAATTTATTGGCCAACATACAATTTACAGAAGATTTATTGCGACTTACGCATGATTTCTGTTTTCCCCAAAACGGGAAAATTCGATAAATCATACAAGCATGGAAAATTCCAGAAACTCAGGGCATAGACAGGTTGTACACACATGGTCTAATGAAATTAGGGCAACATGATTTTACCACGGATTATCAGGAAAATGGTAAGAACATACACATGAACATTCTTCCACATGCTTTCAAATATATATAAGTTCTACCATCCACAAAATAAATGTACATTCACATTCCCATCCATCACATTAGCTAGTATACATAGCATATAAGAGATTACATTATATCCTCATCGTGAAACATATCGAAATTATACACATAGAAGGGCAGAACAGCTTGTTGTTCTGCTCAGATGAACTTAGCGGCGGTCTCTGGCCGTTCCAGAAGTGGACGGCCAGATCGCTGGACGCGCACCTGGAGCTTGGCGTCAAGGCATTGACGCCAAGTTCCTGTCTGTGCAGAAACACAGACCGAACTCAAATGAAAGGGTGAAAGAGGTGATCCAGGACACGAGGAAAATGTATAAAAATAGTAAAACCATCCTAGACACATACATGGACGTTATGGGTAGGGTACTTGCCTCTAGAAAATTCACCAGACGGATCTAGGCTCGGTGAAGCTCTCCTTGGGTTGTCTCAAGAAGCTCTTAGAAACGCTTCACTCTGGGTTCCTGAGCAAGGTCCAGTGCCTTCCGAGGTCGAGGATGCCTTCCTCGATGATCCAGCAAACTCCTTGAAGCAGCAGGTGGCCGGATCAAGCTTCAGAAGTTCGGATTTTGGGCTGCAAGGGGTGGGGTTTCTCACAGTCCGAAAATAGGTTTTCTCTCTTTTTTCTCTCCTTCCTCTCTTGCAAAGGGGCAAAGAGAAGTGTTAGGGTTGTAGAAATGGGTCTGAATATAGAAGAGGGTTTCTCTTGTCACGCAGGGGTGACAAGATGGCCTTTCAGACCGTTGGGGACAGCCCCCCAATGGTTGGGGTGGCTTGCTTCTGAAAATTCTGGGCTCTGCAATGCATGCAGGTCAGAGAATTTGGCGTCCACATCGCTGGACACTGGAATTAGTGGGCGTCCATAGGGTTGACGCCGACACCACATCGACGTCATGATATTGACGCCAATCTGGCCTTCGGCCAGAACTTCAAAACATGCAGAAACCATGCATATTTTACACCTATATACATGCCATATATATGCGTTATCATGTACACACTACTATCATACAATACTACATTACTTATACCTAATTATACACATGCACACATAGGTATACTAATTAATACATACGTAGATACGTACGTACATACACAACATGAATTATTTACAGGTAATACAATAATGCAATAAATTCGAGGGCCTTACAACCAAGAAGAGTAGATGAGGAGCTCTCCTCCTCTAGCCGGCCGGAGGAAGGGAAGGAGGTCCATCCACACTCCCCCGTTGCTGCTGAGAAAGTGTCGGTGTAACATCCCATATAAGAATATGTTAATACACTAAATCAGTAGACTACCAACAACTCGGTTTAGTCATTTTCAGAGCTCGAGTAGGAAAAAAACTCTGAAGTTATGCGTGCTAGGTTGGGAGTAGTCCCATGATGGGTGACCTTCTTGGGAAGTCTACCAACAAGTATAGTTGTTGGGTTAGTTTATTGGTTGGGTCGTCACAAATTGTATCAGAGCCATACCCCATTCGGAAGTGCTGGAGCTAAGTGCCACACAGGGCAAAGTGCTATGCTATGGGAGCCACCTCTTGAGGCCATAATGGCGCAAAGTGCTACATAGCGGGAGCTACCTCTTGAGTCTGTAGGGGCCACCTATAGAGTCCGGCCTGCCTAAGGATTGACTTTGTGCTCTATATGAACAACGACGAGGGCGTCGCTTATATAAGAGGGGTAGATTGTAACACCTCATATAAGAATATGTTGTGCTCTATGTGAACAGCGACGAGAGCGTCGCTTATATAAGAGCGGTAGATTGTAACACCCCATATAAGAATATGTTAAATAGACTAAATCAATAGACTACCAACAACTCGGACTAGTCATTTTCAGAGCTCGAGTAGGAAAAGAACTCTAAAGTTAAGTGTGCTAGGTTGGGAGTAGTCCCATGATGTGTGATGTAGCACCCCGGAAAATTAGTACTTAAAAATTTGAAATAATAATTTCAATAATATCGAATAATAGAAACATCCGTACCACTATCGTATGTGCAAGAATACATCAGAAAATTCCGTAAAAATTGTAAATCAACGACAAACATTATTCTTAAGTGTTCTACGAAGGAATTCATGCAATAAAAAGTCTGATTGGTCAAGAGTAAGGCATTTTGTGACTTATTACCGTAATTAAGGAATGAGATGCGAAACCCATTAACACATACACATAACTGATTCTAATATTAAAATAGAATTATGAGTAGACTCCAAACGATATGTATTGATTGTCCATCATAAGGATTTGGACCAATGGACCCCTCATAGCCCATGAATAAATTCAAGTAAGAAAAATACAATAAAATCCATAACTCTATTATTCCCTAATAAAAAGGGAAAATTATCATAAGTTAAATTCCATTAAGTGATGGACCTTGTTAAATGATCACATGAAGATTATGGGCCAAAATTGGAATTTTTGAAGGAGAATAGTAGAAAAATACCCTAAATTTGTAGCTTTATTATTTCCTAAAAAGAAAAGAGCTATTAAATCATTAATGTAACGACCCTTCTTATACCGGTACGGTTATACCAACCCTTATCGATATAACAAAAGTCGTTACAGTGGGACATTTACCCAACTATTGTATATTAGGTTGAAACGTACATAAATACATAACATATGACAGCGGAATTAAAGAACTGAAAGCCATCTTATTCCATCATCCACATTTATCCACAGTCCATATAGGGGAAAAGAAATTAAAATAAATAACTGAGAATATAAAATGAATATAATGTCCACAACGTTTCTGAAATAACCACATTATCCATATGAGACTACGCAGAGTCCTCATTACATACTTATGAAATGAAGTACAATGTCAATCCACCAAGGTACACTACTCTCGCTCTGAGTCGCTCCTAGCAATCTCCTCGGAAGAAGTAGTCTCAACACCTGTACGCTGAAGCAAGGATGAGTTCAAAGAACTCAACAAGTAACACTAAACACACTAAACATACATGTAGGTGGCATGGGTTACTAATTGTCAATTTGAAGCCTAAACATGCTTTCTACACAACTATTAAGATCAATTTATCATATTCACATGTTAAATGAAAACTAAACTAAACATGGAGATTTTCATCTTAACAACAAATCATTTCTATCATGGATTTTCTAATGATTAGCACATGGATAACATGTTTATACACATGAAACTGAATATTTATTATGAACAAAAACATTAGTATATAAGATTAACATTTTACATGCTATCACAAGGGTCTAAAACAACACATGCTCAATTACTCTAGTTTCACGATTTGCACATGCTCTTTCATTAACACAAGTTCACGTTTTATATGTCGTGACACATAGCCCAAACCACCATAGAAGGACACACACTAATCACATTATACACACATCTATCACCTAGGCAATACAATGATAGATCTTAGTTACTGCGTAGAACCGGGAGAAGTACTCTCCACCCTAACCAGCGATACTTGTTCGCCTCCAGGATTTAATCCCAATGCCCATGGGACCTCACACACATTGAACTTTTCTGTAGGGACTTTACCACAGTACAGTTCCACAGCCCTCTAGGTAGCAATGTCACCCTTGGCACATTTTTCACATTTTTCTAATTGGTTTATCACACACTTAATAAAATTCTTATATGCATTCGGTACTCACACATTTTCTTACTTCAGTATCACCTAACATGGTATTACTGTTACCAGAGTTCACATCAGCCATTATTAAGACTAATCATACTGTAATTGACTGATTTAACAGAATTTATACTAAACATGCATTAATGTAATCATTTTACATGAAATGTGCAACTCAGTGTCCACAGTTATCCAATTTGCATGAAAATTTAACCACAGGTCATTTACTGTTCACATATCACATATACGAATTTTCAAAATTTTATGGAATATATACTATTATAAAAATTCAAACAGTGATATTATCTAAGGTTAAAATAACCCAATTTATATAGTAGTCATCATTCAGACCTATAGAACACGCTACATATGCATATTGACAGTACTAACCATATTACAATTCTAAGGATTTAACTATTTTCACACTATTTATTAAAATTCCTACACTAATTAATCATGCTTAGTATTTTCATGTCGAAAAATCTAGTAAACTATACAGTCATCAGAAAACTACCAAATTTTAATAGTAAGTTCTGATATCAATGTACATATCATAGAAATTTTATGACATTTAAATTTTTACAGGGTCATATAAACAGTAAATGGCAATACTCAAAACCTATTTATCATGCATTTCTGAATTTTCATTATTACAGCCTCAAGTAAAATTTTCACGGAAATTATGCAACATGATCTCATACTCCTATTACATAACACATAAAATTTATCATATATCCTCATGCGAAAAACCCTGAAAAATAGTTTATAAAGTCAGATATGCATACTGTTGCAGACTGACGAACTTAACGGCAAAGGAATGGCCGTCTAGAAGGTTAACGACAACAAATAATGCCGTCAACTCAGGATATTAACGGCAGGGGATCATGCCGTTAATATTCCGTATGTGCAAAACACAAACTGCACATAAGAAAATCATTTGAATGGGGGTTCCAGGACTCGTGAAAATCTGTAAAAATCCTGGGACATACTGGACACATGTAAGGATGATGTGGATAGGTTACTTGCCTTGGATAAAATCTCTACTCTTCGAATTTGTCGGAGAAGCCCTCCTCGGCATGTGCCAAAGAGCCTTCAAAACTCTCTTTATCCGGATTTCCTGTTGATCTCCTCTGTACTCCAGTGTGGGGAAGTCGTTCCCGCATGTATTGACTCCTCTTTTGTCGTTGAAGAATGCCGGAGGAAGTCGCCAGTCGCCGGATCCAAGGGTTCCAAATAGGTTTTCGCACAGAAAAAATAGGGTTTTTGATCC
Organism: Colocasia esculenta; assembly: GCA_014218235.1. NCBI lineage: Eukaryota > Viridiplantae > Streptophyta > Magnoliopsida > Alismatales > Araceae > Colocasia > Colocasia esculenta. Next base: position 682,025 of record CM024759.1, on the reverse strand, counting down.
AAGAGTCAAAAGGGTCATCTCCAGTCGGAATCTGGGTATTTTATAGGCTAAGGGTCGGAGACGCAAAGAGAGTAAGGTTGGGTTACCGTTGGGGACGGTTTCCCTAAATCAAGGGCACATTTCCGGAGGCATTTCTGGATCTGAATCGCAACAGATCTGGGAGGTAAACGTTCAGATCACTGGCCGTCTATACTGAGTTAGCATCCATCGATGTGGCCGCTGACTTGGGGTCGGCGTCCACATATTTTGACGTCTACTGGTTGCCAGAACTAACTTAAAACTGCAAAAAATTCTATATACACCACACAGTTATATACCATTTACAATGTATATTTTTAGTATAATATCATCTATGCAATGCATTTCTTATATACATAATATACACATACATATTTATAACAAGACTAAAAATAATTTATATACACATTCTCACACATACATAAGTACAGTTTAACATCTATATATGAGAGTAAAATATAGGGCCTTACACCCTCTCCCCTTAAGGAAACTTCGTCCTCGAAGTTAGACTGACACTACTTAAACAACTGAGGATACTTCCTTTTCATTGCATCCTCAAGCTCCCAAGTAGCCTCCTCTCGCGAGAAGTTGCGCCATAAGACTTTCACTGACGCAATGCTCTTGTTCCGGAGATGTTGAACCTTCCGGTCAAGAATAGCTACTGGTTGCTCCACATAAGAAAGATCTGGCTGGATCTCCACTGGCTCGTGGCTAATAACATGAGATGGATCTCTGACATACCTCCTGAGCATAGAAACGTGGAAAAAAGGATGAACACTAGCTAACGCTGGTGGTAAAGCTAGCTCATATGCCACGTTGCCCAATCGTCTGAGAATCTCATACGGGCCAATGAATCTAGGACTTAACTTACCATGCCTGCCAAATCTAACTACACCGCGAGTAGGCGAAATCTTCAAGAAAACATGCCTCACCTACCTTGAACTCTAAATCCTTCCTCTGTTGTTGACATAACTCTTCTGCCTATCCTGTGCCGCAACAAGCCTCTTCCTGATCAACTGAACCTTATTCGAAGTCTCCTGAACTAACTCCGGACCAATCAGCTGCCTATCACCCGTCTTGTCCCAACATAAAGGAGATCTACAAGGCCTACCATACAATACTTCAAATGGAGCCATACCAATGCTCGCATGAAAACTATTGTTGTATGCAAACTCCACTAGAGGTAAATGGCGCTCCCAATCATCCTTCCAATCCAGAACACACGCCCTCAACATATCTTCGAGCGTCTGGATAGTCCTCTCAGACTGTCCATCTGTCTGGGGATGAAAAGTCGAACTAAGCTTCAACTCCGAACCTAACACATCTTGAAGACCCTTCCATAATCTCGAAGTAATCTAGGATCTCGATCCGAAATGATCGACTTTGGGACACCATGCAATCTAATAATGCTACCAATATACAATCTAGCTAAGCTCTCTACTGACTGCTTCTTCTTCATAGGTAAGAAATGCGCAGTCTTCGAGAATCTATCTACAACTACCCAATCGAGTCATTACCCCGCCTAGATCGAGGAAAACCCGTGACAAAATCCATAGTGACAGCCTCCCACTTCCATACTGGGTTCTCCATCTTCTGCATAAGTCCAGATGGTCGCTGCCGCTCGGCCTTCACTTGCTGGCATACTATACACCTAGACACATACTCCGCTACATCCTTCTTCATGCCAGACCACCAAAAAGATCTCTTCAAATCCTGGTACATCTTAGTGTTACCCGGATGAATAGAGAATCTAGACCTATGAGCCTCTGCTAAAACATGCTCACGAACATCTATAATGTCTGGTACACAGACACGGTGATGGAATCTAATCACGCTTTCTTCATCACGAGCATGCCCGCCTTGCCTACTAACTCTTGGAGTCTAGGGTCAGCTTTTTGTTGCTCGATCACCTCATCCAACACCGAAGACCTAATGGACAACTGAGATACAAAAACCTGACACAATGATGGCTCTAACTCAGTCATCGCCCGCTGCATCCTCTAACATCTTCCAATCCCGCTGGAGTGACGATCTCTTCCTACTAAGAGCATCCTCTACGACATTCGCCGTTCCAGGATGATACTGGAGGTTGAAGTCATAGTCCTTCAGGAACTCAATCCATCTTCTCTGTCTCAGGTTTAATTCCTTTTGGGAGTAAAGATACTTCAGACTCTTGTGGTCGGTGAACACCTCAAATCTGGCACCATAAAGATAGTGTCTCCAGATCTTTAGTGCATGAACCACTGCTGCAAGCTCAAGATCATGAGTCGGATAGTTTCGCTCATGCTCCTTCAATTGACGAGAAGCATACGCTACTACCCTTTCTTGCTGCATCAATACACAACCAAGGCCAATCCGAGATGCATCTGTGCAGATAGCTTAACCCTCTACACCGCTCAGCAAAATTAACACAGGAGCCGAAGTGAGCTTAGTCTTCAATAATTGAAAACTACTCTCACACTCCTCAGACCAGACAAACTTTACTCCCTTCCTAGTTAGCTGAGTCAATGGTGCGGCGATGGATGAGAATCCCTCAATGAATCGCCGATAATAACCCCCAAACCAAGAAAACTCTAAATCTCAGAAGGAGTCTTGGAATTTCCAAATCTAGAACGGCCTGGACCTTCACTGGATCCACTGCTACACCAACTCCGGAGATAACATGCCCAAGGAAATGAACCTCGCACAACCAAAAAGCGCACTTGCTGAATTTGCATACAGCTTGTGCTCACGGAGAACCTCTAACACTATTCTCAATGCTGACGATGTGTGGCCTCATCCGAGAGTAGACCAACACGTCATTGAACGCGCGGCATAGTTGACTGTGCATTTTCATTGTCCAGAGTTCCTCGCACAAGTCAATATGCGCACTTCCTCTAAACTGTCTCACAAAATTAAAACAACAAAGATGAACTAGCATGGTGATGAGAACAGGTCATATCCACGGAGAGGCTGAATATAATTTGAATTAAACCACATTGACTTGAATTCTAAAAACTCCAACAGTGAAATTTGACGTGAATTCACTCAGTTCACTAAGAACCCCAATATGATGAGAACTCTTCAATAACCCATTCAATTGAATCACTATAAAATTTAAATTCTCAATGCATTAAAACTAAACTACGAATTCTTAATAAAAGACCAAGCCAAACAACTTGCTAAACCAATAGAAGAAAGGAAGACGTCAACACTAAGGAATGCAACAACTACTGAATCGAACTCTCCAACACAACCACTCCAATCTCACACAAGAAGGAAGAAGGGAAATAACAATTACACTGGATCAGATTCCTCTAAACAGAAGAATGAAAACATTGAATGCAGAACAATGGAAAGATCAATTCCCTTGGAATCCCAGACTCAATACTACTGAATCAAACTAGCACAGAAATGGAACGTGAATGCAAACGCTCTTCAGAAGCAAAAGATCAGAAGAAATACTCCAATCTCCCGGGTACCCAGAACAAGCCCAAGATGGATTCCCTGGGCTGCTTTGGACCCTTCTCTCAACGAAAAGAAATGAAAAAAAAAAAAGCAAATCTGCAGTGCAGAAGAAGAACCTCCTAATCTCTCTGGATCAAATCCCCATTGAAGAACAGAGTAATCCACAATACCGAACGATCCTCCCCACAGCAGGAATTCCACAGTATCAAACTAATGCAGAGAAGAAAGAACTCAGAAGAATGAAATAGATCAACTCTGGAACATAACAGGAATAGAAAGCGGCACTGGATCGAACTATCTAAACGCACAAAGAAATTAAAAATATTACTGGATCATAGCCCTCAACCCAATCATCTGCAGAAGAAATAAAATTTGAAATAAAAACATAAAAAAATACTGAACTATAGAAGCATCTGAACTCAGAAGAACAATAACTCTCCAAAATGTCGAACTCCAACCCTCCCTGCTCTGCTGTAAGAAGGATTACAGAAGAACTAAACTGAAAGAAAATTCTCACAACTCTCTACTGGCTAACCCGTCTCCTAAGAACTGGAAGAACAAGAAAAAAATTAAAACTCCCTAAACATCTCACTGCTCTGCTAAAACAGAAAATACAGGAAAAACTAAAAACAAATATAGAAGCTAAAATTTCCTAAATACTGAACCCCCAGAGAAGAGGACCTTGGGGTCCTTTTATAGACACCCGGGATTCTGCTTCCTGCCTCCTGGATCACCAACTTTGCAGCAGCACCAGGATCGCCATCTCTCCTCACCTGGATCGCTAGCGTCACACGACCTCCAACTCAGCACGAGCTCCTCAACGGATCCGGCCACTGCATGCCCAGCCTCCATCGCTCAGCAGCCCCTGGCGCACCGCCCGCCTAGATCGCTAGATCTGTACACCTCAGCCACCTGGTCCATCCGCCATTCGCCAGCACAGCTGGAGCGCTCCACACTGCTAGATCCTCCCGATCGCACATCACACATGACCCAGCCATGCTGCCCTGCGCATCTGCTTCAGCCCTGGCCGCAGCCGCTCTGCACGAACAACACACACTCGCCTGGGCGCTGGCCGTCTAGGCCCTGCACTGTCCAGATCAGACCACCTGCGCCTTCACAACACTAGCCGTGCACCCACCTCATGCCTCAGCCGCCGCTGCTTCTGCGCCTCCAGGTCAGCAGCAGCTCCCTGCATCGTCTGGGCGCCTTCACAAGCTGGGCCATCAGATCCGCTACGCCATCGCCCAGCAGAACCGGCCGCTGCACCGATCCAGATCCAGCAAAGCACAAATCACCAGCTGCCTCGGCCAGCTCCCAAATCTGCACCAGGCGCCTCCCAGCTTCTACTCTTAGTTGCCAAAGCTTCCAGGAGCCCACACTTCCAGTTTCTTCTGGATTTAATAGGAAGGAAGAATGAAATGTTTAGTGGTGGCCAGTGAGATGAGGGACGTGTCATGTTGGTATCGGTGGGATATTTTAAACAATTTATTAATGGGATTGGGTGGGTTATTAAAATTTTTATTTATTTAAAATCTTTATCTATTTAATACTAAAAGATATTTATAATATGATTGTAAAATATTTATATACAAGATTTATCTACAAATTTCTATCTACTCTTAAAATGATATTTACAAAATTATTATTGTCACAAAATTATTTATTTACAACATTTATTTACAAAGATTTCTTATGTACCTATTTTGTTAAAACAATGATTTATTGACTCATCAACTAATATGTTAAAAAACTTAAGCAAGGATGAAATGAAAATTAAAATCAATGTGCACATTATTCATAGACAACCGATGTCTAAAATTACTATATGTATGAAATTTAACTCAAAAAATTAAGTGATTATCACTCCCCCCTACTTAGACATTGCTAGTCCCTTAGTAATAATAAAAAAAAATTACTCAAAATATAAGACTAGAAGATGTAATATCTCATGCTAACCAGCCATCAAGTAAAAGATTCATGTAAAGACATGTCTTTCCTAATTGTAAAGACTTATGGCAAGAAATTAGTGCACAAATAGTAGCTCACTTAAGAGTTCACATCAGCCCTCCTGGAGCTCCTCTGCCTCGGCTAATATTTGAGATTAGATTAATTCGAGGGAGAAGAAAAGAATTGTGGAATAAGATCATTGCTCAGTTAGATCAGGTTGTTTCTCTCAGTTCCATTCTGCCCAACTTCCTTGAGGATTATTTCTCTGAGTGAGGACTTTGCCCCTTTATGTGCACTTTGTGCACTCAGAATTTCTTTATTTCTTTTTCATCCACAATGCTGCACAACCCATCACTTTTCAAGAGTAGCGAGTCCAACTTTACTCAGATCGGGGCATTTTTCATGGATGATTTTTTTTTCTTTTGCTTTTGCTTTTGCTTTTTTTTCCTTTTTCTTTTCTTTTCCTCTTTAAGGAAGGATGAACAGTCAGGTTCCTTGATCACATGCGTTCACTTCCTTCGCAATTCACTTAGGGGGAGGGGAGAAAACCAATCACCTCTCTCCTACTAGCCTCAACAAATTTGCTTCATTCGGGTTCAGCTAGTCTAAGTGGCTGTGTAGTGTGTGTATGAAACTTCCTGCCATAAATCCTCACATAAGGTAGACAGGTAATACATGTAATCCTTTATTAGAGGCTATCTGACATGGATGATTGCAAAGAAGTGTGACAACCACAAAATTTTAATGGTTAAAGATCATACACCTAGTCTGGGATGCGTAAAGCCACACATTTTTATTCAAAGATGAAACATTGTGAAATTTTTATTTGCATATGTACAAGCTCAAGAAAAAGAAATGAAGCAATGGTTGGGATGAGACTATGAATGCATGCTTATTCTACCTCTCCCCCCTACTTATTGACAGGAAAAGAAAGTAAGACAGAGATTACCTGATGAAGGAAATCTGTACACTTGGGTTGCCTCCCAAGAAGCGCTAAGTTTATTTCGTCTTCAGCTAGACGCAATTAGGCTCCATTTGGCTCAGCTAACTTGGTAGAATCCGTTTTCAAGAAGTGCTTTAATCTTTGCCCATTAATAGTGAATGATTGTCTAGTTTTAGGATCAAGAATGATGACAACACCATTGTCGTAAGATCTGACAACAATGTAAGGACCATCCCATCGGGGCTTCAATTTTCTCGAAAACACACGAAGCCTGGAATTAAACAACCAAACCTTATCATGCACTTGAAAAGTTTTTCTATGAATTTTCAAGACTTCAATTAGTTTCTTCTCCTGCCCTTCATCAAGATCGCTAGCAATTATGATGGGCCAAGTCTCGTTCTCTCCTAAAAAGATGTATTTTAAATTAGCAGGGAGTGGTTTTAGCTCAACCTTAGGAGAACATTCTAATGGAAATGATAGATCATTATTCTGAAACATGGAACTAAGTTGTCCTTCCTCTCCCTCAAACCCTAGAGCACAGGGTTGGTCTACTGCTTCTTCCACACACGATTCTTCCGAGAGTTCTTCATTATCAGTTGGTTTGTTTTTAGATTTTGGCTTTAAAGCTTCAGGAAAAGGGACTCTTGGAATGTAATGACTTGGGTCTTTATTTATTTTGATTGTGTCTAGAGGCTCTTCAGTTATTTTCTCTGTTCCCTTGAATTTTTCAACATTCTCTTCAACCTCTTCTTTAGTTTCAAATTCATTCTCTTTATCCTCATTCAATATTGACATGTGTGAGTGAGGATTTGTTATGATGTTTCCACTACTTAAAGTGGACACTGTTTTCATATTTTCCACTTGGGGGCCCCAAGCTTGGGTAGGAGAATGGTCCTGTTGTATAAATTGATTTTGAATTTGTGGTGCTGGAATGTTCTGGACAAAAGTTTGTTGTGTGTTTGATGGTGGAGGTGCATTTTGTCTAACATGTGGTATGTACCCCTGGACTTGATGGTTTTGCTGGTTCTGATAAAATCCAGAAGGGTTGTCCCTTGGGTTTGCTATAGTTTGACTTGGTAACTGACCCAATTCCCTCCTACACACATCAGCAATCTGATACTCTATCCTATCCAAATTTTGTTGAATATTTTGGTTCTGATTTTGTTGTTCTTGCACAGTTTGGCTAAGAGTCATCATCATGTTTTGAAGTTGATTCATTTTATTTTCCCAATTGGACTGAGAAGATGGTGGTTGATTGTATGAAGATTGCTGAAAATTGGTATGAGCAAATTGATTGAAAATTTGATTTCCTTGGAATTGTGGAGGTCTGGAATAAGATTGGTCAAATCCCAGATTCTGATTGGGATAAGATTGACCGTACATGGATTGCTTGAAAGAAGGCTGAGAAATTTGTTCAGATTGATTTTTCCAAGAAAAGTTCAGGTGGTTTCTCCAACCAGGATTGTATGCGTTAGAATATGGATCATAGGAGGGTTTGTAGAAACCTTGGACACTTGAATTTGTTCTTGATAGGCCATGATATGAAAGAATCTCTCAATCTCTGTGATAGGTTGAGCCAAATCTAAGTTAAATGATCGTCTACCAAGCATGTACAGATGAAAAGCCCTCTATTTATGATTTTGAATTTTTTTTAGATTTTTATTGATTTTAGAATTTTTATGACAAACACAAATAATCACACACTTTCAAACAAATTATCCTAAACTCTAAGTGTTCCTTGGACTTATGTTATTTTTCTCAAAAATCAGATTTATGCTTGCTTAAGTCCAATCCAACTCTTCTTGTACTGGCCAGGTAAGAGGTGGAGTAGAGGGAGGCCCCCCTTGCTTTCGCAAGGACCCAATTAAATAACCTCTAGCTCACTTAAGCGTAAGCTTTTTAACCTCTAATCCTAGACACCAGACTCAAAGAGAAGTCTTAGAATTAAGAAAGAACAAATCTAATTATGAACCCTAAGGCCAAGTCTACTGATTTTTATTAAAAGCTGAGGAAAATGTAAGAATGTGGAATTTTTTTGTGATTTTTGGGCAAAGGAAAGGGTGATGAAATCCCTCACCTTATCGTTTTATTCTAATGGGTGAAGCCCTTAAGCAGTCCCATTTAAAAACATGAAGTGCACATATCAGATTCAAACAATGGGTTGTTTAATGCTAAGTCTAATGCATGAAACGAGCGATGAAAGTCTTACCTTTCCCCCGCACTCTTCAATGCAAGAAAGAAATAGAATTCAAATGACAATTAAAATGATGAATGTCCTAAAACATGATATTCTAATCTTAGGAAGATGAAATTTTATTTACAAATCAAACGGCTAACATGAAAGAGCGATTTGGAAATTTTTTAGACTTTTGATTTTTTCATTTTTATTTGGTTTTTTGAATTAAATGAAATGAAACTAAGAAATTATAAGGTGCTACTATAAACTAATTTTCAAACCACACAAACCACAAAGGCCAATTATTACATGCCAATTGAAAAGAAATCTTTGTACATGCACAGAGAGTACATCAAAACCTCACTACAAATTCTCTCACACTCCCCTATCTAAACTTTTGAATTAAAAATAATTGTAAAAACCAGAAATCAGCAATCTCCTCCAATTGGCTTCAAATGTCAAGCCCAATCTCCAAGTTCCTCTCCTTGTGCAAATCTGAAATGAAAGCCCAATAACAAGTCAATATAAAGCCCTAAGCAAATGAAATCAAATGAAAGCAGATTAAATCAACTCTAATGCCTCCCCGGCAACGGCGCCAAGATGAACGCGCGGCATAGTTGACTGTGCATTTTCGTTGTCCAGAGTTCCTCGCACAAGTCAATATGCGCACTTCCTCTAAACTGTCTCACAAAATTAAAACACAAAGATGAACTAGCATGGTGGTGAGAACAGGTCATAACCACGGAGAGGCTGAATAGATTTTGAATTAAACCACTTTGACTTGAATTCTAAAAACTCCAACAGTGAAATTTGACGTGAATTCACTCAGTTCACTAAGAACCCCAATATGATGAGAACTCTTCAATAACCCATTCAATTGAATCACTATAAAATTTAAATTCTCAATGCATTAAACTAAACTACGAATTCTTAATAAAAGACCAAGCCAAACAACTTGCTAAACCAATAGAAGAAAGGAAGACGTCAACACATAAGGAATGCAACAACTACTGGATCGAACTCTCCAACACAACCACTCCAATCTCACACAAGAAGGAAGAAAGGGAAATAACAATTACACTGGATCAGATTCCTCTAAACAGAAGAAATGAAAACATTGAATGCAGAACAATGGAAAGATCAATTTCCCTTGGAATCCCAGACTCAATACTACTGAATCAAACTAGCACATAAATGGAACGTGAATGCAAATGCTCTTCAGAAGCAAAAGATCAGAAGAAATGCTCCAATCTCCCGGTACCCAGAACAAGCCCAAGATGGATTCCCTGGGTTGCTTTGGACCCTTCTCTCCAACGCAAAGAAATGAAAAAAAAAAAAAGCAAATCAGCAGTGCAGAAGAAAAACCTCCTAATCTCTCTGGATCAAATCCCCACTGAAGAACAGAGCAATCCATAATACCGAACCATCTTCCCCACAGCAGGAATTCCACAGTATCAAACTAATGCAGAGAAGAAAAAACTCAGAAGAATGAAATAGATCAAACTCTGGAACATAACAGGAATAGAAAGCGGCACTGGATCGAACTATCTAAACGCACAAAGAAATTAAAAATATTACTGGATCATAGCCCTCAACCCAATCATCTGCAGAAGAAATAAAATTTGAAATAAAAATAGAAAAAATACTGAACTATAGAAGCATCTGAACTCAGAAGAACAATAACTCTCCAAAATGTCGAACTCCAACCCTCCCTGCTCTGCTGAAAGAAGGATTATAGAAGAACTAAACTGAAAGAAAATTCTCACAACTCTCTACTAGCTAACCCGTCTCCTAAGAACCGAAGAACAAGAAAAAAATTAAAACTCCCTAAACATCTCACTGCTCTGCTAAAACAGAAAATACAGGAAAAACTAAAAAAAATATAGAAGCTAAAATTTCCTAAAAACCGAACCCCCGGAGAAGAGGACCTTGGGGTCCTTTTATAGACACCCGGACTTTGCTTCCTGCCTCCTGGATCACCAACTTTGCAGCAGCACCAGGATCGCCATCTCTCCTCACCTGGATCGCCAGCGTCGCACGACCTCCAGCTCAGCACGAGCTCCTCAACAAATCCAGCCACTGCATGCCCAGCCTCCATCGCTCAGCAGCCCCTGGCGCACCGCCCGCCTAGATCGCCAGATCTGTACACCTCAGCCACCTGGTCCATCCGCCATTCGCCAGCACAGCTGGAGCGCTCCACACCGCCAGGTCCTCCCGATCGCACAACACACATGACCCAGCCATGCTGCCCTGCGCATCTGCTTCAGCCCTGGCCGCAGCCACTCTGCACGAACAGCACACACTCGCCTGGGCGCTGGCCGTCCAGGCCCTGCACTGCCCAGATCAGGCCGCCTGCGCCTTCACAGCACCAGCCGTGCACCCACCTCACGCCTCAGCCGCCGCTGATTCTGCGCCTCTAGGTCAGCAGCAGCTCCCTGCATCATCTGGGCGCCTTCACAAGCTGGGCCTTCAGATCCGCTACGCCATCGCCCAGCAGAACCGCCGCTGCACCGATCCAGATCCAGTAAAGCACAAATCACCAGCCGCCTCGGCCAGCTCCCAAATCCACACCAGGCACCTCCCAGCTTCTACTCTAAGTTGCCAAAGCTTCCAGGAGCCCACAACTTCCAGCTTCTTCTGGATTTAACAGGAAGGAAGAATGAAATGTTTAGTGGTGGCCAGTGAGATGAGGGACGTGTCATGTTGGTATCGGTGGGATATTTTAAACAATTTATTAATGGGATTGGGTGGGTTATTAAAATTTTTATTTATTTAAAATCTTTTTCTATTTAATACTAAAAGATATTTATAGTATGATTGTAAAATATTTATATACAAGATTTATCTACAAATTTCTATCTACTCTTAAAATGATATTTACAAAATTATTATTGTCACAAATTATTTATTTACAACATTTATTTACAAAGATTTCTTATGTACCTAATTTTGTTAAAACAATGATTTATTGACTCATCAAGTAATATGTTAAAAAACTTAAGCATGGATGAAATGAAAATTAAAATCAATGTGCACATTATTCATAGACAACCGATGTCTAAAATTACTATATGTATGAAATTTAACTCAAAATATTAAGTGATTATCAGTCATCAATAAAAATACAACGAAACTATCTAGGTATGGTCTAAACACCCTATTCATGAGATCCATGAACGCTGCAGGGGCGTTGGTCAGACCAAAAGGACGACCAAAAGTTCATAATGTCCATAACGGGTTCTAAAAGCCGTCTTGGACACATCCTCACTCCTAATCCTTAACTGATGATAGCTAGAACGCAAATCAATCTTGGAAAAGACTGATGCATTCTGTAGCTGGTCAAACAAATCATCAATCCGAGGTAAGGGATAATTGTTCTTCACCGTCACTTGGTTTAGCTTCCTATAATCGATGCATAACCTGAGTGTCCCATCCTTCTTCTTTACGAATAAGACAGATGTGCCCCAAGGGGAAACGCTAGGGCGGATGAATCCTTATCTAACAAATCCTGCAACTACTTCCTTAGTTCTGCTAATTCCGGAGGTGCCATCTGATAAGGTGCCTTTGAGATAGGAGAGGTGCCTGGAAGCAACTCTAGAGTGAACTCTATCTCCCTAGCCGGTGGCAATCCAGGTAAATCATCAGGAAAAATATCTGGAAACTCTCGGACTACATCAATCTCTACAAGAGTAAGTGACTCATCAGCCTTGGGTACTAATACCACGCTGGCAAGAAAAGCATCACAACCCTTGTTCATCATTCTTATCGCCCTCATGGCCGAGATGACAAACTTCCCTGCCAAGTTCCTCGGCAATGGATGAGAAAATTCATCCTCACCAGGAATGCGGAAAACAATCTTCTTCCCACGACAATCTACTAATGCATAGTGCTCCTCTAGCCAATCCAGACCAAGAATAGCATCGTAGTCCTTCATCTTTAGCAAGAAGAAACACCCTTCTAGGATTCTATCCTCAATGCACACCGGTAAAGACGGAATACACTTCCTAGTCGATACCGTGCCCGCAGGTGTGTTCACAGACAAAGGGACTTCTAAATCCTCAGACTCTATCCCTGACTCTAAGGCTAACTGCCTAGCAAAATGCTCGAAATGAACGAGTGGGTAGCACCCGTATCGAACAAAACCCGAGCATGCACACCTAAGAACAAAATCGTACCTTCGGTGACGTGATCCGCCTGCTCGGCGTCCTTACAAGCTAACGCAAACACCCGAGCTGGGGCTCGTAGTCTCCCTGGTCGTCTTGTCACTGGCGCTGCTACTGCTGCTGGGGTTGGTGCCGCTCCACGCTGACCTCCCTGCTGCAGTCTGGGGCAATCCTTGATCCTATGCTCGCTGCTTCCGCACTTCAAGCATTTCCCCGCCAACTTCCAACATTCCATACCACCATGTGCCCTCCCGCAATGAGGACACTCCTTCTTACCATTAGGGGAACGTTGAGAAGGTACCTAACTACTACCTTTGATAATTCTGCAAACCTGGCCTCGTACTCTAGTACGGTCATGGAGCCCTGAGTCAACGAGAGGAACTCCTGCTCCATCTTTTCCTGGATGTGCTCTGGAACAAACTTGGCTCGGAAGAGCCTCACGAACTCGTCCCAATACACCGCTACTGCACCGTCCTCAAACCGGTACGTAGCAACGAGGACCACCACACGTCGGCTCGCTCCTGCCAAAAACCACTCATAAAGACTAATCCAAACACTATAAACTTAGAGAAATTTAATGCATAATTTATACAACACATACATGTAGCATATAGGTGGCTAAAGTGACTCTGTCATCATCAGCGCACCTAATAGCTCGGAAGATCTTTTCGATCTCCCTCATCCAGCTCTCAGCTAACAAGGGATCGCTCTCCCCCTTAAAAGAAGGTGGCGACATCCTCTTGAACCTTTCCATGATGGAGGCTCCACCATGGTCCTGAGCCCGGGAACTGGCACTTGAGCCTGCCACAGTAAAGCAACACATATAGCATAACAACATACCAAATATCATCAAGTAAAACAGACTACCCTTTTTATCATTCTAACCTGAGCCTCCAGCTGAGCCTAGAGTGCAGCATGAGTGTGGGCTTGCCTCTGCATGGCCTGCACTAAACCCTGCATGAATACTCCATAGTCTACTGGTGACGGTGGGGGAAGCACAGGACCCTGGGGTGTTGGAGCCTGCTGTTCTCCCTGATCCTCACGCCTAGGCTCATCTCTCCTCTGCTCTCCCTCACGAGCAGGAACACCACGTCTACCACGTGAAGCCATAGCCTGCAAGGTGATTCAATTCACAATTAGAAACTGCTATCTAACTAGTTCCTAACTATGTGGATAATCTACACAGACTTGGTATACAATGAAGATGATGGTAATATGGGCATATTTATATACAATTTGAACCTCTCTCTCTGATACCAATCTCTGTAACGACCCTTCTTATACCGGTACGGTTATACCAACCCTCATCGATATAACAAACGTCGTTACAGGGGACATTTACCCAACTATTGTATATTAGGTTGAAACGTACATAAATACATAACATATGACAGCGAATTAAAGAACTGAAAGCCATCTTATTCCATCATCCACATTTATCCATAGTCCATATAGGGGAAAAGAAATTAACATGAAATAACTGAGAATATAAAATAAATATAATGTCCACAACTTTTCTGAAATAACCACATTATCCATATGAGACTACGCAGAGTCTCTCATTACATACTTATGAAATGAAGTACAATGTCAATCCACCAAGGTACACTACTCTCGCTCCGAGTCGCTCCTAACAATCTCCTCAGAAGAAGTAGTCTCAACACCTGTACGCCGAAGCAAGGATGAGTTCAAAGAACTCAACAAGTAACACTAAACACACTAAACATACATGTAGGTGGCATGGGTTACTATTTGTCAATTTGAAGCCTAAACATGCTTTCTACACAACTATTAATAGATCAATTTATCATATTCACATGGTAAATGAAAACTAAACTAAACATGGAGATTTTCATCTTAACAACAAATCATTCTATCATGGATTTTCTAATGATTAGCACATGGATAACATGTTTATACACATGAAACTGGCTATTTATTATGAACGAAAACATTAGTATATAAGATTAACATTTTACATGCTGTCACAAGGGTCTAAAACAACACATGCTCAATTACTCTAGTTTCACGATTTGCACATGCTCTTTCATTAACACAAGTTCACATTTTATATGCCATGACACATAGCCCAAACCACCATAGAAGGACACACACTAATCACATTATACACACATCTATCACCTAGGCAATACAATGATAGATCTTAGTTACTGCGCAGAACTGGGAGAAGTACTCTCCACCCTAACCAGCGATACTTGTTCGCCTCCAGGATTTAATCCCAATGCCCATGGGACATCACACACATTGAACTTTCCTGTGGGGACTTTACCACAGTACAGTTCCACAGCCCTCTAGGTAGTAGTGTCACCCTTGGCACATTTTTCACAATTTTCTAATTAGTTTATCACACACTTAATATAAAATTCTTATATGCATTCGGTACTCACACATTTTCTTACTTCAGTATCACCTAACATGGTATTACTGTTACTATAGTTCACATCAGCCATTATTAACACTAATCATACTGTAATTAACTGATTTAACAGAATTTATACTAAACATGCATTAATGTAATCATTTTACATGAAATGTACAACTCAGTGTCCACAGTTATCCAATTTGCATGAAAATTTAACCACATGTCATTTACTATTCACATATCACATATACGAATTTTCAAAATTTTCTGGAATATATACTATTTAAAAAAATTCAAAAAGTGATATTATCTAAGGTTAAAATAACCCAATTTATATAGTAGTCATCATTCAGACCTATAGAACACGCTACATATGCAAATTGACAGTACTAACCATATTACTAATTCTAAGGATTTAACTATTTTCACACTATTTATTAAAATTCCTCCACTAATTAATCATGCTTAGTATTTTCATGTCGGAAAATCTAGTAAACTATACAGTCATCAGAAAACTACCAAATTTTAATAGTAAGTTCTGATATCAATGTACATATCACAGAAATTTTATGACATTTAAATTTTTACAGGGGTCATATAAACAGTAAATGGCAATACTCAAAACCTATTTATCATGCATTTCTAAAATTTTCATTATTACAGTCTCAAGTAAAATTTTCTCGGAAATTTTGCAACATGATCTCATACTCGTATTACATAACACATAAATTTATCATATATCCTCATGCGAAAAAACCCCGAAAAATAGTTTATAAAAGCCAGATATGCATACTATTGCAGACTAACGAACTTAACGGCAAAGGAATGGCCGTCTAGCAGGTTAACGGCAACAATAATGCCGTCAACTCAGGATATTAACGACAGGGGATCATGCCATTAATATTCTGTCTGTGCAAAACACAAACTGCACATAAGAAAATCATTTGAATGGGGAGTTCCAGGACTCGTGAAAATCTGTAAAAATCCTGGGACATACTGGACACATGTAAGGATGATGTGGGTAGGTTACTTGCCTTGGATAAAATCTCTACTCTTCGAATTTGGTCGGAGAAGCCCTCCTCGGCCTGTGCCAAAGAGCCTTCAAAACTATCTTTATCTGGATTTCCTGTTGATCTCCTCCATACTCCAGTGTGGGGAAGTCGTTCCCGCATGTATTGACTCCTCTTTTTTCGTTGAAGAATGCCGGAGGAAGTCGCCAGTCGCCGGATCCAAGGGTTCCAAAATAGGTTTTCGCACAGAAAAAATAGGGTTTTTGACCAAGAGTCAAAAGGGTCATCTCCAGCCGGAATCTTGGTATTTTATAGGCTAAGGGTCGGAGACGCAAAGAGAGTAAGGTTGGGTTACCATTGGGGATGGTTTCCCTAAATCAAGGGCACATTTTTGGAGGCGTTTCTGGATCTGAAATCGCAACAGATCTGGGAGATAAACGTCCAGATCACTGGCCGTCTATACTGGGTTAGCGTCCATCGATGTGGCCGCTGACTTGGGGTCGGCGTCCACATATTTTGACGTCTACTTGTCGCCAGAACTGAACTTAAAACTGCCGAAAATTCTATATGCACCTCACAGTTATGTACCATTTACAATGTTATTTTTAGTATAATATCATGTATGCAATGCATTTCTTAATATATAATATACACATACATATTTACAACAAGACTAAAAATAATTTATATACACATTCTCACACATACATAAGTACAGTTTAACACCTATATATGAGAGTAAAAATATAGGGCCTTACAATTAAAATAACTAATTGTGTTGGAATTGGACTCTTAACCCTACCCAAATTGGCTAGGCACGAAATTGCAACCCAACCTAACCCAATTGGTAGATGGCAAGCTTGGAAGGGGGGAGGAATTAAGGGAAACTCGGAATTTAAGGGGAAATTGAGTCATAATAGGAAATAGAAATCAAGGGAACTTAAATACTCCCCAATCTCTCCATGGCTGGCCGTAATGCATTGCTGAGGGTTGCTGGACGTGGAGAAGAGGCCAAGGAAAGGGAGAACTTGTGGGGAGAAGGCTTTCTCAAGACTCAACCCTTGTTCTTCGAGTTCTAAGCCCTAGGAGACAAATCGACCCAAAGGTAGGCATTCTTATAGGCTAAACTCAATTAAATTCGTCGGTAGGTTGTTCCAAACATCAGAAACAAAAGCCCTCTTGTTGTTCTATTTTTCGTCGAGCCAATCTTTTGTTCTTTATTTTTGAAGTTCTGCAACCATCTTGACTCTGAACCCTCATGTTAAATCTAGATCTCCATGTACTATTGATCCCATGCCACGAAATTTTAACTGGAGATACTGATGGTTGTTAGGCATCGTTTTCCACTAAAATCCCCAATTTTCATCCAACATACTGCTCAAATTAAATATTTTACCTTCACTATGTACTACTCTATATTCATCATGCATGATCATGTTTAAAACCAGTCCAGACCTTGATGATTTACAAATTCCTATTTATTGTGTATACCTTCACATGTCTATATTAGTTTGCAAGTGGTTTTGCAATTTTTGATCAACTGTACACTGAGATATCGATTTTTGAACAACGCTATATCAAAATATGGAAACTTGGACCGCAATCCAAGGCATGGTCCTTTTTCCGCTCGGACTCAGGCGTAGGACCTGAGAACGCGACGGCCGATAGGTCGCATTCTCAGGGCTGATTGTGACATAGCTACCTATCGCGTTCTAAACGCGATAGGCACTGGCGTCGCGTTCTGGCTACCTGTCCCGACCGACCTGTCGCGACCTTTGATTGACCCTGTCGCGTTCTGTACATACCCTGTCGCGATCCTTACAGGGGTACATCACGTTCTGAACTATTGCATGAAAACCCTATATTTTTGCTAGTCTTGACTTTCTACAGTAATCTCTTACCTTGTTAATTGTCTTAAACTCAGTAAATGAAGTTGTTAAACTTGGGTAAGTAATAGTTAATTTAAAGTCATTCACTTGATCTTTTCATATCCATGATTTTCTTTAACACATGCACATACTTGAAACCATCCAATATGACTCAACTTGGCATGAAAATATTTCATAATATATCTAAGAATTTACTTCAATAATGTATTTAAATTGCCCTATTTTATATAGACTTGTCTTCATTTCTCCCGATGTTTTGGGAAGACCGTACCGACGCTCCACTATTCTAGAATTCCTCTGGAACGTCGAGCAGTTGTTTCTATACACACTTTTCTCTTGACTTGGATGAACTCTCCGTCGGATATTCCTTCTGCCGGACTAGTGAATCCTTGTTCAAGGCCTTCGTAAGTTCCTCTGTCCATAGATTCCCACATGGTCGACGAGCTGGTTGTACCCTAATACCTCTGATACCCTTTAGGGATCCGCAAGATCTGAACAGCCTTAGAATGCTCTCTTGCTCTTATCCTGAATCACGTCGGACCTATGGACTTGTGCATAACATGGCCAGTGGAAGGGTAGTGAATTCCACCTGACTACCACCACCAATCGCGTGTGTTGTTCAACAGTTACTATCACCCGTTTAATCGTCGTTCATGTGCATGACCTTTAGCTCTCATCTATACTCGACTCGCTCATCTATTCACGTTCTCTATACATTCGTCTATTCATCTAGTGCTCTAATCTATGTTTGGAACTCTATTTGGCCATTTATTGATTGTCTAAGATAATAAAAATAACCAATGCCAGGTAATATAGGGCCCGATCTGGTTTTGGGGGGAGCACCCGAAAAGTGCCATTTGCCCGCTGGAGTTCAATGATCAGGATGTCGGCATTACATCTAAGTGCCATACTATCAAGATTAATCTAAGACAATCAAAACAAAGTGCCATATTCTCTCGTTGTCTATGACAAACCAAAGTGCTATATTCTCTCGTTGTCTATTGACAAACAAGTGCTATACTCTCTCTCGGCTATCTACGGATAACCAAAGTGCAATGCTATCTCGATTGACGAAAGTTAATCAAAGTGCTATACTATTTCGATTAATGAAAATCAATCAAAGTGCAATTTACTCTCTAATGGCCAACTACTTTCTCTCTCCTTGCTATACGTGTTACTTGCTATTGCTTGAAAATGACGTTACTTGCTATCATATTGTTATCGCTTTCTATCATGACTTGATCTTATTCTTGCATTATACTGATTTATATGCTATCTGAACCATGTTACTTGTGCTATTACTTTCTCGACTTTACATGACTCTCTCTATCATTAGTTACTCTGTCCTTTAAAGCATTAATTATTTAAAGCGTGCTTGACTCATGAGATTTAAGTCCTACTGAGCATTATCGCTCACCCTTCGTTATTTGTTATTGTGTCTCAGGTAAGTCGGATGATGACATTACACACACCAATGGGACAGGACCAGAGTGATGAGCGACCTGGAGTCAAACGATGAAGTTACCCTAGTACAATGGAGTCTAGTAGTTATTGCTTTAGATTTCTCTTCAATGTAATGATGGCATTGAGCCCTATGTGTTGGCTCGGAATTAGTGGTTGTAATAGTCTTAGTGAAATTTCAATGAAATGAAGAGTTATTCCATTATTGTTCATTAAATGCTCTGAATTACTTAACTGTGGTGCAATTTACTCTACTATGCACTTTGCTCAGGTCTCCCCGATTTATTTCGCTGCTAAATTAGAGGGGCATGACAGGTGACCTTCCTGGGAAGTCTACCAACTAGCATAGTTGTTGGGTCAATTTGCTGGTCGGGTCGTCACAGTCGGCTTCCCTAGTCGCGACATCAATATTGCGACTGATTGTGTGGTCGCGACATGCTCATTATCACGACGGGCTTTCTGGTCGTGAAACCAGTAAGTAGCCTTCTCTCTTCCATTTCCTAGTTAGTTAGCCTTTACTCCCGTTTACATTTTAGGCAACATGCTAGGTGGTGATCACATCCTTTCTCATCATATTATATGATATTTTCTTCTGTGTGTTTTGAGGGTCACATGTTTGTGATTACACCTTTTAGCGATCACAGTGGGACCTCCATTGCCATGCTCTATTTGTCTGCCATTACCTACCTTGTTATTTATTTATGGAGTGTTAAAATCATTTTAGGATTAGATCTTCCATTTTATTGCATCTGCTGTTTCCTGCCTTGTCGTGATAGATCGTGCAAGTGCGACACTAACGTGGTGGACTTGGGGGATGGGATGTCAAGTACGCTTTAGTTGGTACTACTTTTCGTTCCACGGTTCTGTTTGTGTTTGTGGTGAGTTTTCATCCTCTATTTAGCTATTTTCATGTTGTATTGTGTTTAGGTAGCCTGTTTGCCATATATTTATGTGCAATTTAGGGTTTCTATAACGGAGTTTATTGCGACCTACCCATAGATAAGGTCGCGACGGGCCTGATTGTCACAACTTTATCAGAAACATCTTAGACTGCTGTTTGTTGGCTTATGATAGTATTTGCATACACTCTAGTGTAATTAGGGCTATGCATACACTATTTTGTGTAGATAGGACTCCTCCTTGGTATTGGAGACGCTCTCACCCATGAGTACTCGTGAGCTGACCAAGGCCTGCTATTGAGGGCCTCCGTAAGTCCTCGTTGTCATAAGCACATTGCGGCTGCCAGGCTTGTTGTACCTGGTGCCCCTTAGTTCAGGTCGTGTTCATGTGAGTTGTGTGTCCCCCTCTAGTCATATCGGAGTACTCAAGTACACACCTATTAGGGTTCCTATTTAGCAGAGTGCAATTCTACTAATTAATCCATTAAAGGCTAAGTGTTAACAATAATCATGCCAACTTGGGTATTCGTTTGAGATTTCCTTCTCATCCCATAGCCCATTCTTGTGTGTTAGAGTCTAGGTCTTGTCATCTCTCCTAGTTGTTTAGGGTTTTTGTATGCGTCAGTGTTTAGGTTCGTCGAGTCAATCCCCACCAACTATTGTTATATATCATAATCCCCTCTTCGGTATAGACCGTCTTCGCATCCTCATCAGCAACTCTCTCCCTATTGGGATCCTCTATGATGTGGCTTAGCCGCCTGCTGCTACTCTCACAAAGCAAATTCAGCCCCCCATGGTCGCCGAGAATCTATCTCGCCCCCCTCCCCCCTCTGGGGAGGATGACCCACATGCTCAATTCAGTCAACTTCTCCCACATCTAATGTAACGACCTGCGACAACCCAACCCTCAGCCACAGCCGAGGACCCAATTTTCACGGTCACCCCCCACGGATCTGAGGACTCAGAAGGGCTAAAGACAAGTTCAACAAGATAAGTAAAGGAGATAAACGTCAACTACCAAATTAGGAGAATACGCGGAAACTACGTATAGCTCTAGGTACACTCCCAACACACACAACGAGTACAAGTAAAGAAGGAAGAATAGAGCCCCTTAGGGGCATACCCCGAGGTGAAGTACAACTGAAAAGGGGGAAACCACTGCTAGCTACGGGGACGTCGACTACCGCCCCATCTCCACTGCCCGACATGCACCCTGCTGTTGCTGAGAAGTCTCACCTATAAAAAGGAGGGATGAGCTTTACAACAGAAGCTCAGTAGGGACTACCAATCTCCTACTGGCTCTAACAGGCGGGAATGAGTATATAATCAAAGTAAATGACATCAGTTATATGTATATTCTATCTACACAGGAAAGTGCGGAAGCAAAGCTAACTAACTAACAATAGTACGGAAAGATACTGCGGTCAGAAACTCCGTAGAACCTACACGTCGTGACCACCACACGGCTATAACCACAGACAGAGGGAATCCCGCCTGGACAAGTGACATTAGCTACGGAACCACTACCACTAGTCAACCGGTCAGGAGCATCCACTGACGTCTTACCCTCGACCCAGGTCCAAACATCCACGTCTCGTCAAGGTGGGGGTAGGAACACAAGTATCCACAACAGTAATTGCCATAGTCTGGTCAGACTATGGTCCCATGCCTGGCCTCTCTAGGTAGTTCTGGGGCCACAAGAGCGAGGCAGTGAGAAAAAGGACTGACTAGCCTGCACCAGAAAGAACTCCGGCCATCCTCGGCATCCCAGACCAACCAAGAGAGCTCTAAAAATGACTCGACGCCGCTGTCCTAACCATTGTTTTCCCCTCTACTCTAGAGTCTGTGACTCGAGCACGCCTGTAGCTCCGAACACTCCCTCTAAGGTGCACGGGGATTGTAACACCCCGCTTAGACCCGGTCCAGTTATACCAATTCTCATCGAGACCAAGAGATGTGCTACATGGGGAACACACCCCAACATATATCAAATGTAGGTTGATTCATTCACAAATAAATACTAATGCAGCGAAAATATAGCACAATTCATCAACTTTAAATATCCAAGTCCATAGTCCATCAAATAAGTCCACAATGCTATATAGTTCAAATACAATGGCATAAGCAAATCCTCACATACAATAACACTCAATCACACAATCAATCATCACGCTTCGAATCTGATCCCGCTACTAAAGCCTCGGGATTCGCCGTCTCATCTGAAATGTTAAGCAAGTATGAGTCTACAACGAAGACTCAGCAAGCAACCCAAAAATGGATTACCAATCTAACATATGTATAATGGTTTCAAAACATGTTATTGCGTATAGATTTCAGCAATCATACTACTTGTAAAATAATCATTTACTAAATACATCTTAAGTCAAAAGTGTGTACAATTGCTACTTGTATAAGGCATGAGTTTAAGACATGATCTTAACTTCATAATGTTTAATTTTGCAAAGAGATTTCAGATTTGATCTTGATGACATAAATTTATGTATTAACATGGTATATTGTCATACATGGTTTCAAGAGTTGCATAACTAAGCATGATTACTAAACATTCATCCGAATGGAAATAAGACAATTACTACACATAATTATTCTAAAGCTGAAAACAAACATTTTGTATAACATATACATATGTACAAGTTTTGCCAAGACACATCCCAAACCACCCATTAGAAGTCAGATAGACATATGAACATATACTCATCACCTAGGCAAATAGTGATAGAGTCTTGGTTATTGCGCAATACGGGGGGAAGCTCTCCCCACCTTAACCAGTGGTACTTGTCCACCCCCAAGATTTCTTCCCATGCCCTCAGGAACATATAACATTGAACATTTCCATAGGGGCATTACTATGGTCTTGTTCCAGATTACTTCTATGGTGGCATTGTCTTATTGGTCGAATACAAAATCATATACCAATTTCTCCAGATTCAAATGCAACATAACATGCTGCCATATCATATACATATATTCAGATGCTGACAGAGGCATATTTTTGATTTATCACATGTTGTATTTTCTGAAAATTTCCCACTATTCATTTCAACAGAATACATTTCTCATGATGATAATCAGACTAAAACTAGTTACAGACATCAAAATTTCACAAAAGTTTGTCAGAACATGTCCCTTTTATCATGTATCAAATCAAACAAGTTTCAAGATTTTCTGGCATATACTCTAATTTCCGCAGTAATCAAAACAGTAATATAAATAGAGAAATATTCAACATAATGAAACCGTCTATCAACATGGTTCAATACTTTTACTGAGTGTATATTATAATCATACAAACCACTATTCAAAATCTCACGATTTTTGGAATCCAGAACCTATTTATCAAATAAAATATGAGTTTCTTGTGCTTCATGAACGTAGAGAGAGAAGGTTTTAGAGAGAGAAGCTCTGGTCTTTCGCTGGTTCTGTTTGGCTGTCCTCATCGCCAGTCGCCAGCCCTGAGGGCTGGCGAGGGCGCTAGCGTACCTGCATGGCACTTCCGCTGGAGGTGGGTTCGAATGGTACTGCTGGTTCGAGTGGTGTAGATGTCTCCTCTGAGAGAATCTCTTATGCCCAGATTATAGCGGCCTCTAAGCCTCCACCGGTCATTCCTATTGAGGTCAAGCCTCCTTCCTTTAAAGACTTTGGGGAACCTGTAGTTTGTTTCTCAGATGATAAGGTCGGTAAGTCCCTGGAAACTCTCAAGCTTGCTCTCATTGTAAGGTGTGCGCATGGTCGTTGCTCCATACCTGAGTTTAAGTCATGTCTCTCTCAAAGACTTTTGCAGAAGGGAGATTTTATTAATAATGTTTTAAACCATCATCATCTCTTGTTGCAGTTTGATTCTGAGGATGATTATGTGAAGGTCATAATGAGGCAGAACTTATATCAAGGGCCTTCTTTATAGATTTTTCAAATGGGATCCCATGTTCGATTTCAACGCTGATCCAATAGTCATTCCTATTTGGATTGGGCTACCCGTGCTTCCTGTCATGTGAGCCTACTAAGGCTCTAACGAGGACTAATGAAGCTTTTGTCTATGTGGAGCTGGATATTGTTAAACCAAGGCCGGAGAGGATCTGGATTGGTTGTGGTGTAGATGGATTTTGGAAGAATATTAACTACTACAAAGTTCCGGATGTCTGCTCCTTTTGTCACAAGTTGGGGCATCTTGTTTCATCCTGTCACAAGAAACAGACGCAAACTCAAAAGTCTGTGATTCCAACTCTGGTGAATGATGAGCTTATCCAGCTGTAGAAAGATGGTTTTAAGGCTGCGAAGTTGTCCTGGCGTCAGAGGGTGTCACAAGTAGCGCCTGCTGCGGTCCCTTCGGGTAATTGATTTTCTATCCTTGAGGATAGCAATGTTGATAATCGGCCATTGCCTTCTCCTGGTATGTAGGATTCTGGGCTTCTTATGGAGGAGAAGGAGCAGGTCTCTCCTCAGGCTCCTGCCATGGTTCCTCAACCCCAGGAAGAGTAGGTTAGTTCGCCTGGGCCTATCGAGATGCATGGAGGACAACGTGAGTTACATGTTCAGGAATTAAATGAAACATCTTTATTCAAAATAATACAAGATGGATTCATGGAAACGGTGAGGATATTGATATTTTATCTGATGTCTGGATTGGTGAAACGCCGCTAGTAGAGCTTCTGTCTTCTCTTTATGAGGGGGAAAGTATTGCCCTCAAAGATGTTATCCTTAATAATAACCACCCTATCAGATCCCTCCTTCCTAATGGTATCCTCCAGGGTGTGGTGCTGAATGATGATAAGGATAAGTATGTTTGGCGGCCTGCAACTGATGGGATTTTTTCTGTGAGATTGGCATATAATCTTGTTCAGTCACGTGGAATCAAGAGATATAATTTGAACAAAATTTGGCACAATGGTTTCAACATAAGAGCCTCCTTGTTCTGTTGGAAAATTCTTAACCGAGCGGTCCCAGTTGATCAAAGAATTGCAGATAGTGGTATTCCCTTGGTTTCCTGCTGTTCTTGTTGTAGGTCTCCCAACATCGAAGATGATAATCATCTGTTTGTAGGTGGGGAGCTTGTTGTCTCTTTATGGAACTGGTTTATTACACTTTCTAGCTCTAAAGTTCACCTTCATAGCCACATCACCATGAGAATTTGGAGTTTCCTTACTATTACTAATATATCTACTCCTATGGGGTTTGTCTCCATCCACTGTCTTATTCTAATTCTATGGGAGATCTGGAAGGCGAGATGTGCATGCAGATTTGAAGATAAGAAAACTTCAGCAGGGGCGGTGATCAGAAAAATCAAATTCCATGTAGCTCATTCGCTTGAGTCAATCAAGTTTAAAGCTGCGCCTTCTTCACAAGACATGCAGGTTCTTTCGCAGTATGGCTTCTCCATCAGTTGGCTCCCCAAAAGCTTCAGGTTTATTCGCTAGATCCCCCCTATAAAATTATACTCTTTAAATGTGGATGGTGCAAGTAAGGGAAACCCAAGTGTTTGTGGGGGAGGAGGCTGCATTCGTGACAAGAAGGGTGCTGCTGTGGTGGCTTTTGCTTACCATTATGGTTATGGTAATAGTTTGATTGCAGAATCTAGAGCGCTATGTGATGGAATTCGTCTAGCTGGCTTCCTTGGTATTCAACTAGAGATGGTTAGCTCTGATTCTCTTATATTGGCGAACTCCTTTAAAGTGGGGATCTGTCCTTCTTGGCAGGCGTACTACTGGTGGAGGGAAGCTCGATCTATGATTCTCCAGAAGAATCTTTCCATTTTCCATGTGTATCGTGAGGCCAATCAAGTGGCAGATGGTCTGGCTAATGTAGGATGCTTATCTAATGTAAATCAAGTGTTTTGGGGGCCTGCAATTTACCTCAAGCTTGTAAAGGGCTGCTACTTTTAGACAGAACCGGTCTCCCTCATGTCAGACTTATGTAACTGGTCTGTCCCTTTGTACTATAAATTTTTATTATATTTCCAGGCCAGGCTCTTCTGGTGGAGTGGGTTTTCTCTTCCCCTCTAGGGAAGGGTGCACTCTCCTAGACTAGATCCTAAGGACCTCTTAACAACAAAAAAAAAAAACATCTTTATTGACGTTGGCGACGTTGCATGGATTGAATGGGGTACTCAGTTGCATGGGGTGCAGTTACAGGAGGTGGGTTGCGAGGAAGATCTGTGTAGAGAGGCTGCGGTTACTGTGAGGTCTTCTCCGGTGACGACGACTGTTGGGGTGAGGGGGAAGGGTCCAGTTTCTTTCCAAAACCCCTGATGAAGTTTTAGAAAGGATTTCTAACATTTCAGCAAAAGAAAATATATACATGCCGGGTCCAACTCCTATCGTTGATCTGAAATCTCAGAAAAAGGCAGGAGCCCGTACGCGATCTCAGGCTAAGGCCGATGGAGGATGTACTGGTTATTCTTCCTCATGAATACATCCATGCTATACTGGAATGCTAGAGGTATTTCTAATTCTGCCTCTAGGAGCTTGCTTCGTAGGATGGTAAGGAATTTTAGTGCAGATTTTGTTGCTATTGCTGAGCCCATGGTTCCTTTTAGTCGGGCTGCTAAGCTGTGCAAGTATATTAAAATGCAGGATTTTGTTGGTAATTTGGGTGAGGAATCTAAAATCTTGGTTTTTTGGCATAATATCTCAATGCATATGATCTCCTGTTCCGATCAACAAATCTCTTTTGTTCTGGAGAAGAATGACAGTGATAATCCTTATATGATGGTAACTGTTGTGTATGCTAGCTATGATGCTAGTAGTAGACGGCTCCTGTTTGATGATATTATTCAGATTTCAGATAATGTGAATATCTCCTGGATTGGGGGGGGATTTCAACTGTGTCTCCCAGCCATCTGAGAAGATGGGGGGACGGATTGGAACATGCAAGCTATGATAGACTTCAACGCATTTATAAATGCTTCTTCCCTCTCTGATGCTGGGTATGTTGGTTCTCATTACACTTGGTCTAATAATAGAACTGGGCAGGCTTCTATTAAGGCTCTCGTGGATCAGTTCTTGGTTAACAGTAGCTTTGAGGATAATTTTAATGGGTTCAAAGTGAGGCATCTTCTCAGAGGAACGTCTGATCATGCTCTTCTCCTTTCCTATGATCCGGTCACCCGGACCCCGGCTAGATTCACATTCCAAGCGATGTGGACTTCTCATAAATCCTTTCATGAAACTGTGAAAATTGCATGGAACATGGATGTTAATTGGCACCCTAATCCTTTTACCACTTTATTTCTTAAGCTCAAGTCTGTTAAAAGGTGTTGCGTGATTGGAACAAAGATGTGTTTGCAATGTTGAGAGGAATGTGGCTCTGCAAGAGGAAGCTGTTAGAGAGAGACAGGAAATTTTTGATGATAATCCTTTGCCTGAAAATAGAAGCGCTCTGGGTGAGGCGTCCACCCATCTCAAAAGGGCCATTCACTACTTGGATGTATTCTGGGCTCAAAAGGCTCTCATGAATTGGTTGGAGGACGGTGACAGGAACATGACATTTTATCACAAAGTGGTCCAAGGCAATAGGAGGCAGAATTCCATTCAGCATCTTTAGATTAATGGTGTGTGGACTGAGGACCAAGAAGCTTTGCGCAGTGAGGCTTCTCGGTACTTTGAGGAGATTTTAAAATCTTCTCCTCATTTGGTAGATGAGTCTATTCTTCAGGTAATTCCATCTCTTATTTCGGATGAACAAAATGCTTCTCTTTGTACCCTCCCTACTATGGATGAGGTCAAGAATGTGGTCTGGAGTATGAATGGAAATAGTTCTCCTGGTCCGGACGGGTTCTCCGGCATCTTCTTCACTTCATGCTGGGACATTGTCAAATATGATGTTTTTGCTGATATGGAAGGTTTCTTTCAAGGTCACTCATTTCCTAGGGGAGTCACTTCTTCTCTTATTGCCCTGGTCCCCAAGATAGCTCACCCAGTGACCTTCAATGACTTTCGGCCAATCAGTCTTTGTAATTTCTGTTAGAAAATTGTTTCCAGAGTTATTTGCCACAAGTTGGTCTCCATCCTTCCTGGCATTATCTCTGAGGAACAAGGAGCTTTTGTGAAAGGGAGGTTCATCACCAATAATGTTTCTTTGTCCAGACAATTAGTTCGTGATATTGGGCGGAAGGTTCGAGGGGGTAACATTATTTTTAAGCTTGACATTAGGAAGGCATATTATAGTGTTGAATGGGATTTTCTCTTTGCTGTCCTCAAGAAGTTCAGTTTCTCTTCCAGGTTCATATCTTACATTGGTATGATGTTATCCAATTGTTGGTTCTCGGTGTTGGTGAATGGTGCTTCAGCTGGTTACTTTAAATCTACACGAGGTGTACGTCAAGGTGACCCTATTGCTCCTGCTCTTTGCATCTTGATGGAGGAAGCTCTTAGTGGAGGTCTCAAGCATATGGTCTCTACTGGCCACCTCACCCCATTCGCAGGTCCTAGGGGGTGTCCGCCTCCCTCCCATCTCCTCTACGCAGATGACACTTTGGTTTTTATTAATGGTAGCATTCAGAATGTAAGCGGCTGGTGCACTTTCTTCGCCAGTATGCTAATTCCTCTGGCCAGATGATAAATTCAAGCAAAAGTTCATTTATGGTTTGTGATAAAACTTCTCCTTCTATTGTTCAAAGAATTAAGGATGCTACGGGATATGTGAGGCAGGTCGGCCCGTTTTTTTACCTTGGAGTACCACTTAGACCTAGAAGGGTTCTGGTCGCTGACTACAAGAGCCTGATTGATAAAGTTAACACCAAGCTGGGAGTTTGGAAGTCTAAATTCATCTCTCAAGCAGGGGTGACACTGATTAACTCTGTAATATCTTCAATCCCTATTTATCTGGCAGCCTCTTCTACTATCCCAAAATTAGTTATTTCTTACATTGAGAAGTTGGCCGCTTCTTTTTTCTGGAATGAGTTAGAAGGTTATCGTCGCAGGCATTGGGTTGCATGGCATTGCATCCAACGTCCCAAGCGTGAAGGTGGCCTTGGGGTCCGGAATCTTCATCACGTCTAGCTGGCTCTCGCTGTGAAGCAACTATGGCATATCCTGCATGGTGATTCGCTCTGGTCTATGTATGCAAGACGGATGTTCCAGTCTACCAATTATGATCGGATTCGTGGGATGCCTACGCATACGTGTAAGGCTGCTATGGCAATTATTCATAGGAATACTAGATGGATTCATGGTAAGGGGGATAAGATTGATATCTTGAGGGATATTTGGATTGGCGATCATCCAATGTCTGAAGTCATTCAAGGTACCTTTGTGGGTGAAAAAGTTTCTTTGCAGGAGGTTGTTCATGAGGGATCTCACCCCATGAGGGCGGTTCTTCTAGGTGCTTTCTTCCAGGATGTCTTGTTGAATTCTGAGGAGCACAGGTGCTTTTGGGCTGCCAACCCCAATGGTGTTTTCTCTACATCTTCTGCTTACAATCTTGTTAGGGACCTCTGGATCTGCCGCCCTGCTTTACAAAAGATATGGCATTCTTCATTTAGTCCAAGAGCCTCCATCTTTTGTTGGAAGATCCTTGATAGAGCAGTCCCTGTTGATGGAAGAATTATGGATTGTGGTATTCCAGTGGTATCCCATTATTGCTGCTGTGCTTCTCCACAGGTTGAGGACCTCAATCATGTGTTTATTCAAAGTTTTCCTGCTGAGAAGCTTTGGCGCTGGTTTATGCCTCTCATCAGTAATAAAATCCACCTCCATCCCCACATCACTGCTAGAGTCTGGGAGTTTATTCGCCAGTCCAATATCTGCTCTCCTATGGGTTTCATTTCTCTGTATGGTCTCATGTTGTTGCTGTGGGAGCTATGGAAGAGTAGATGTGCAGCTAGGTTCGAGGGAAAGGTTGTTCCGGTCAATGACATTATCAGAAGTATTCAACTTAACATTTCCTTTGCTCTTACCAGAACATCTTTCAAAGTGGATCCATCGCCTAATGAGCTGCAGATTCTTCTGGACTTTGGTTTTATTTCTCATATTTCATCCAAGCAGTTGAAGTTCATTCGTTGGATCCTTCCTATTGTTCATTATTGTCTTAGTGTGGATGGGGCATGCAAAGGTAATTCTGGGAGCTGAGGTGGAGGTGGTTGCATTCGAGACAGTCAGGGAGTTCCTCTTGTGTCCTTCGCTCATTTCTATGGGGAAGGCAATAGTCTTATAGCTGAAACCTGGGCTCTTTGTGATGGCATCCGTCTTGCCACTCATCTAGGAGTTCGCCTTGCTGCTATCAACTCTGATTCCCTTATTTTGGTTAACTCCATCAGGCAGAACAGTTGCACTTCTTGGATTTCTCATCGGTGGTGGCGGATGATTAGAGAGTTGTTACAGGAAAATGTCAACCTTATTTCGCATGTATATAGGGAGGCTAATCAGGTTGCTGATTGGCTGGCTAATTATGCAGTGGTCTCTATGTGTAATACTGTCTTCTGGGGGGTTGATAGCCTTCCTGCCTCTTGTAAGGGACCGGTGGTCTTGGATAAAACTGGTCTCATGAATGTCAGGATGGTTTGATGGTTTGACAGGGGTATGCCCCTTAGCAGTTGTATGTTCCTTCATATTTATATATTTTTGGCCCAGGCATTTGTGCTGGCTTAGTGGTTCTTCCCTTATTGGGGAGGATACATTCTCCTAGTCAGACGTGCTGTGGACCTTTAAAAAAAAATAGTTCTACTGATTTTTGTATTTCAGTCATGGAAATTACAGAAAATAATCAATTTCGGATTTTAGACCTATCACAACATGAATATATCCCTGACATATAGTTGTACATAGAAATAAAAATTTTATCACGAACATTTATCAAATATAAAATTTTCTATTAAATCTATGCTTAATTATAGAATTCAAAAATTTACCCTAAAATCATGGTGACTATAGAAATTAACCCAATTTACAATATAGCAAAACGTTGACCTACTTAACCCTACACATTTCACAAAAAGTCTATTCAAGGTTTGAACACAAATTATAAATCCAGATATAAACACAGGTAAAAATAATGGACAAAAGAACTTGACGACAACCCTGTTGTCGTTAACCTTAATTGATGGCAAGAAGGTTGACGTTAA
This sequence comes from Colocasia esculenta, assembly GCA_014218235.1. Lineage (NCBI taxonomy): Eukaryota > Viridiplantae > Streptophyta > Magnoliopsida > Alismatales > Araceae > Colocasia > Colocasia esculenta. The sequence continues at coordinate 650,615 of CM024759.1, read as the reverse complement.
GTTTATTCTTGACGTCAGTAAGGGTTGACGTTAACCTGACAGAAAACCAGAACCCTTCCGGAACTCATATAAACCCCAAATCCGACTATTTTGTTAATTTTTAAAATCATGAAAAATTGTAAAAATGTAGAATCTAAGGTTGGGAACCCGATCCCACAGTTACTTGCCTCTGAAACACCAAATAATCCACGGATTTAGCTGATGAAGCCCGCCATGGCCAACCAAGAGAGTCCTCTTTCTGGGGTCAAATCCTTGACCATCAGGTCTCCAATGGCCTGAGCACGTTGGATAAGCCTTCAGCCTTCAAAAGCACACCCTTCTAACTCGTAGATGCTTGGTCTAAGCCTCCACGAAGATCAACTGCCCGATCTCTTCAACCTTTCTTGAGACTTGGAGAAACTCCCCAAAAATGGGTCTAAGAAGGCTAATCCACCCTTGTCACGCCCCGACGCGGAATATCGAAGCACGAAGGCAGTTGCAAGAAAAGGGTATAGAGAGAGTAATAGACATCAAACCATTGCACATTGAATATTACTAAAGCAATTCTTTCTCATTAATAACTTTTCAAATGTCTAGTTACAACCACTATATCAGAGCCATTCTATAGGGCACAATACATTGCAATAGAAGGAAATAACTAACTACAACTCTAAGATAACATAATGACTCAAGGGTACTCCTGGTTTCACTCTTGGTCATTCCCTTCCTCGTGAGTGTATGTGTCATCCTTGGTCTCACCTGAGAACACAACATCAAATAACGTAGGGTGAGCGATAACGCCTAGTAGGACTTAAATCTCAGGCTCAAGCAAGCTTTAAATAATTAACGCATTTAATGGCAAAGTATCTAAAGATAGCAGGTACAAGAGAGTCAACATATAGCAAGAGATAGCATAACAAGTAATAGGATAGCACAATAGCACGAGATCGAGTATAGTTTCCAAAAATAGCATAAGTATCGAGTATAGCACGAATAGCAGGATGGCCATAGCACAACTAGCACAAGTATGGTAATAGCACGACGAGTATAGCACTTGTTTGTCATTCTAGACATCGAGAGAGTATAGCACGTTTTGTGTTTTGATTGTCATATAGATAGTCGAGATAGATAGCACTTGAGTGTAATGCCAAACACTCTGATCATTTAACTCCCATGGGCACTAGCACTTTCGGGCGCACATCCCAGGACTAGATCGGGCCCTTTATATATTGCCAGGCATTGGTTATATTGTTATCTTTAGACAATCAGTCAATGGACAATATAGAGTACCAAGAAGTAGATGAGAGCACTAGATGAGTAGACGAGATAGTAGAGTGAACGTGAGTAGACGAGCGAGTAGAGTACAGACGAGAGCTAGTGGACATTGCACGTAATGCGACGAGTAAACAGGCGATAGTAACAGTTGCACAACACGCGCACTTGGTGTTGGCAGTCAGGTGGGACTCACGACCTACCACTGGCCTTGTTATGCACAGGTCCAGAGGTCTGGCGTGATTCAAGACGAGAGTGAACTTCTATTAGCCGTTGGATCATATCGACCCCTAAAGGTGTAATGGGTGTTAGGGTACAACCGGCTCGTCGACCATGTGGGAATCCATGATCAGAGGAGACTTACGGAGGCCTTGTGCAAGGGTTCACTAGTCCGGCGAAAGGAATATCCGACGGAGAGTTCACCACAAGCCAAGTAAAGTGTGTATATGAAACATGTACTCGACGTTCTAGATGAATTCTAGAACAGTGGAGCGTCAATATCGGTATATAAACAACGCAAGAAACGAATACAAGTCCTTTAAAATAGGGCAATTAATATGCTTTATTACAATAAATTACCAGATACATTATGAGATATTTTATGCCAGATTTCAGCCATATATGGATGGTTCATGTGTGTGCATGTGTAAGAGAGATCATAGATAGAAAGAAGTCGTGAATATGTAATTTTAAAACATTCAATAAAACTCCATTTTTAAGACAAGTTTTTACTGGGGGTATAACTGTAAAAAGGCCAATGAGGATTGCGACAGGGGTAGGCAGATCGCGACATGGGTACTGTCGCGACGGTCTTGTGAACGCGACAGAGGCAGGAAAGGGTCGCGACAGGACAGACACAGGGATAGCGACGGCTTACCTGTCGCTTTCTGAACGCGATGGGTAGGCTGTCGCAATCGGACCTCAGAAGGCGACATATCGGCCCGTCGCAATCTGGTGGTCTGCGCCTGGGTCTGACAGGAATCAGACCAGGCTTTGGATTGCGGGCCCAAACATTCAAATTTTGATACAGGGTCATTTAGAAAATCATAACTAATTATATACATGATGAAAAATCACGAAATAAGTGGCAAATGGAACTAGATATGCGAGAGTACTTCCAGTAATTAGGAATTTGAGAGAGAGCATGGTTTGAACATGGTTTGACAACGAACAAGAACGAGTAACATAGGACATGACACAGGGAGCAAGATGAATTTAATTCGAGTAACATGCTCAACAGAAATTAGGGCTTTCGGGGGCAAAAGATGCCTATCATGCATCAATATCTCCCATTTAAATTTGGAGGCATGAGATATAGTATTCAAAGAGATATGAATTAAGCATGAAGGTTCGGGGTCATAAGAGTTGCAGAACTTCTAAATTCAAGAAGAAAATATTGGCTCGATGGAAAATTATAAAACTGAGGGTTTTGATCCTGATGTATGGAACAATCTACAGACGAAATATTAGGATTTTCGCTTGTGAGAATGCCTACCTTTGACTCGATTTATCTTCTAGGGCTTAGAACTCCAAGAACGAGGAAGAAGCTCCAAGAACTCCTCCTTCCCACGAGATCTCCTCCTCCTTGGCCTCTTCTCCACGTCCAACAACCTTTGGCAACGAGCTAGGTCGGCCAAGAGGGTTTAAGAGGTGTATTTATATAAATACAAGTTCCTATTCCTACTACTAAATTCCTCTTAATTCCGAGATTTCCTAACTCCACCTTTCCTCTCTTGCTTTCCAATCTCTAATTGGGTTAAGATAGTATCTAAATTCGTGCTAGACTATATGGGGTAGGTTTAGGAATCCCATTCCAACTCTAATTGCCACTTTTATTGCTTTAATAACCAATTTCCAATTATGAGATAATTAAACTCCGATTTAGGGTATTTTCTTATTATTCTCCCTTTGTAAATTCATATTTTGACCCAATAAATTCTAGAGGGTCCATTAAGCAAAGCCCATTACTCTTTTATATTTAATGGGTTTTATTTAATGCTCTTTTCATGTAAATATCCATTTAGCTAGGTTTTAATTTATTATTTAAATTTTATTTTTTTCTCAAAAATTCAGGTTGCTACAACCCTTTTTATAAAGGATGGCCTCCCATACTCTGCCCACGGGAGTAGGGGATGTAACCCCCAAGCGTTTCCTAAAAATAAGCCCTTACCATAACTCCACTAGAGTTGGACTGCGAAATTTTCACTGTATGCTCTGGAAGAAGTGACGTCAAGGTTTACTGCCATTTACTCAGAGTTGACGTCCATCGATATGAACGTTTACCTATAGTTGACGGCAAGGGATGTTGCCATTAACCTGCTGTTGACGACAGTCGATGTTGCCGTTAGCAACACAGGTCGACACCGTCTAGCCAACTCAAGAACAGACCATATCATTCTACAAAATGCTAAACTACACACATATATGCACATAAATTTTTAAATACACAATAAAATAGACAACAATTGAAATTAAAACTAAGAATAAAGTTTCAGGGCATCACACTCTCTCCCCCTTAAAATAATCTTTATCCTCGAAGATTGAGTCTAAGAAAACATACCGAAAATATGTGGATACTTCATCTTCATTCCTTCTTCTAACTCCAAGTTGCTTCTTCCTGTGCAATGTTCTACCATAAGACCTTCACCAAAGGAATTCTCTTGGACCTCAAGTGCTGAACCTTATGGTCTAGAATCATTATAGGTTGCTCCTCAAAGGACAAATCTTGCTGCAAATCCACTGGCTCATAAGTAAGAACATGAGATGGATCCCGTATATACCTCTTTAGCATAGAAATGTGAAATACTGCATAGATGGTGATAATGCCAATTGGTAAGCCACATTTCCAACCTTCTTCAAGATCTCAAATGGTCCAATAAACCTTGGATTCAATTTCCCATGCCAACCAAATCTAATCACCCCTTTAGTTGGAGAGACCTTAAGGAAAATATGCTCTCCCACCTCAAACTCCAAATCCTTCCTTCTATTATCCGCATAGCTTTTTTGTCAGTATTGAGCTGCCTTTAACCTTTTCTGAATTATTTGAATTTTACTAGATGTTTCTTGCACAATTTCTGGTCCAACCAATTGTCTATCACCAGCTTCTTCCCAACACAAAGGGGATCTACAAGGCCTGCCATACAAAGCCTCAAATGGAGCCATACCTATGCTTGCATGGCAACTGTTATTATAGGCAACTCCACAAGAGGTAAATGTCGTTCCCAATCACCCTTCCAATCTAGAGTACAAGCTCTCAACATGTCTTCAAGAGTCTGGATTGTCCTCTCGGACTGTCCATCCGTCTATGGGTGAAATGTTGAGCTAAGCTTCACTTGTGAATCAAGAGCAACCTGCAAACTTTGCCACAACCTTGAAGTAAACCTTGGGTCTCTATCCAAAATGATGAATTTTGCAACCCCAAGCAATCTAACAATATTATCCACATAAAGCTTGGCCAAACTCTCAATAGAATGCTTCTTTTTCATATGCAAGAAATGTGCGGTCTTGGAGAATGTATTCACAATCACCCAAATAGAGTCATTGCCCTTAAAAGATCTGGGCAATCCTCAGACAAAATCCATGGTAACTTCTTCCCATTTCCATAACGGAATATCAATCCTCTGCATCAATCTTGATGGCCTTTGCCGTTCTACCTTCACCAGTTGACATGTCAAGCATCTATCCACAAAATCAACCACATCTCTTTCATACCTTGCCTCCATAAAGTCCTTTTCAGAACTTGATACATTTTACCACTACCTGGATGTATTGTGAATTTGGACATTTGAGCCTCTTCTAAAATTTGCTTCCTAACATCAGCAATGTCTGGCACACATATATTATGCTGAAATAGGATAACACCTTCCTCATCACGAGCAATACCTGCCTTCCCTATCATTTCTTGCAATCTAGGAACATCTTTCTGACCTTCCACCACACTATCTAGTATAGAAGACTTGATAGACAATTGAGCCACAAAAGCTTGGCACAATTGTGACTCAATCTCCACTGAAGCACAAGCTGCATCTTCCATCATCTTCCATCCCTTCCGCATCGCTGTCCTCTTCCTGCTGAGTGCGTCAGCTACCACATTAGCCTTGCCCAGGTGATAATGCAACTCAAAATCATAGTCCATTAAGAACTCAATCCATCTCCTCTGCCTTAGATTTAGCTCCTTCTGCGAGAACAAGTATTTGAGACTTTGGTGATCAGTGAATACTTCAAACTTGACACGATGAAGATAGTGTCACCAGATCTTCAATGCATGAACCACTGCTACAACTCCAAATCATGGGTCGGGTAATTACACTCATGCTCCTTTAATTGACGAGAAGCATAGGCAACCACTTTCCCATCCTGTATAAGCACACAACCAAGACCAATGTGAGAAGCATCTGTGTAGATAGTGAAACCATCTACCCCGCTAGGTAGAACTAACACAGGAGCAGAAATCAATCTACTTCTCAACTCTTTGAAGCTCTGCTTGCACTCCTCAGACCATACAAACTTAACTCCCTTCCTTGTTAGCTTGGTCAACGGTGCTGTAATTGGTGCAAAGCTTTCTATAAAGCAACAGTAATAACCATCTAATCCCAAGAAACTTCGTATCTCAGATGGTGATCTTGGAGTCTCCCATTCTAGCACTGCCTTCACCTTAGATGGATCCATAGCTATACCATCTCCTGAAATCACATGTCCAAGGAAATGTACTTCCTTCATCCAAAAGTCACACTTACTTAACTTGGCAAACAGTTGTTTTCTCTCAAAACTTCTAGCACAGTCTTCAAATGCTCCCTATGAGACACTTCATCTGAAGAATATATCAAAACATCATCTATGAAGACCACTACAAAAATATCCAGATACGGCCTAAAGACCCAATTCATCAAGTCCATAAATGCTGCTGGGGCATTCGTCAGGCGAAAAGGTAAAACTAGAAACTCATAATGACCATACCGCGTTCGAAAAGCTGTCTTAGACGTGTCATTGGCCTTTATTGGAGTTGGTGGTAACCCGAATGAAGATCTATCTTAGAAAACACTGAAGCTCCCTATAGTTGATCAATATAGGGTAAAAGATACATGTTCTTGATTGTTACTTGATTAAGCTTCCGATAATCAATGCAAAGCCTCATCGAACCATCCTTTTTCTTAACAAAGAGGACTGGAGCTCCCCATGGTGAAGAACTTGGGCAAATGAAACCCTTGTCCAACAAGTCTTGCAATTGCCTCCTGAGCTCCGCCAGTTTTACTGGTGCCATACGATAAGGTGCCTTGGAAATAGGAGTTGTACCAGGCATCAACTCAATAGCAAACTCAATCTCCCTTTTTGGTGGCAAACCAGAAAGATCCTCAAGAAAGACGTCCGCATAATCACGAACAACATCAATCTCCTCAATACGTGGTGTTTCAGTGTCCTTAGACACAACCACACCAGCCAAGTATGCACTGCAACCTTTGCTCAACATCCTGGCCGCCTTCATTGCGATACCACAAACTTTCCAGCCATGTTATTGGGTAAGGGATCAGAAAACTCATCCTCACCTGGAATGTAGAAAATGATCTTCTTCTTCTGACAATCTAGCAAAGCATAATGCTCCTCCAGCCAATCTAGACCCAGAATGGCATCATAGTCTTTCATCTTCAATAGATAAAAGCACCCTGCCAAATTCCGCTCTTCTATGCACACATATAATGAGGGAAAACACTTCTTAGTGATCATAGCACCTGCTGGTGTATGCACAGATAATGGAATCTTCAAATCTATAGCTTCTGCATCAGACTCTTTAAGCAACACCTTGGCAAACCTCTCAGACACAAAAGTGTGTGTAGCACCTGTTGCCCAGATAGCAAGCCCAGAGGGGGGGTGAATGGATTGCTTAAAAATTCTTTTAGTAGAAATTCTTGTAAATAAAACAGACTAGACAGACAACACTAAGATCAATAGTTAGGGTTAGTGTTAATCAAACCAAACAAGCAAGCACAAAGACAACATGAATTTTATCCTGGTTTGGACCTCCTATCCCAAGGAGTCCTACTTCCAGTCCCCAAGCAACCACTTGGGTTTCCACTATACAATGGTACAGTCCCCTTAAGGACACTTACACATCCAGCCACAGCTGGCCTTCTCTTCTCAACCAGAAGAGGAATAACACCACTTGCACCAACAGGTCTTCTCTTTACACCAGAAGAGGATCAACTAAAGGAATGCGTTGTATGAAGAAGGCCCCAAGACCAAGCTTATACTCGCTTGATCTGAGGTGAAGTCTGAGAGACACTAGATGATTACAAGATGACTCTCTCTCAGAACTACGCAAGCTCTCAAGAACACATGCACTATTCTCATAGAGAGCTAAGAGCTACTTATGGTTGGATTGGACGAGATGGCTCTTGTTGTTCTTCAGGTGACTGGAGTTTCAAGCTTCTCAAGGTTTAAAGATTTGAACTGTCTAACTTCTTTGCATGGAGTTACCAGTCTTCTATTTATCTTCTTTGAAATAATTTTGACTATTGTAGTATCCGTTGTCTCACAGCTTCATGCTCGTTAGAGAGACTGCTCTGAAGCAAGGAGTAGGTGAGCCTACAACCATTAATGCTTGGATTGACACTTACACCTTCAAGGAAGGATTGTCTGAATCTTCCATCCTTTTTGTCAGGTTGACAACTTCATCTTTGACATGCGTTTATACAAAAGTCCTGCATAGAATAAATGCTGACACCTAGACAACTTTTCTTTGTCTAAATTGTCAGTCAACATTAGTAGTCGTGCAGTATGAAGATACCCAAAAAGGAATGTTATTCTGTCATCACATAAAGTAAGACTTTATGTGACAAGTGAAGGAGGCAAGGATATCGTGTGGAAATATTGTACTAACACAATAAATGATCAAGATCTTAGGATACAGTAAGATGCACGGGAAGGCTTTTTGAAATCCACAGAGTTTCGAGCATATGCATATTTAAATCTTATAAAGAATGAAAATAAGAAGATAAAGCAAGACTGTTCAAGAGCTATATAAATTATTTGAAAGAAAAGAACATTTGTATAGAAATGATATTGATATCAAATCGATGATATAATCATGCGAGAATGTAATCCATGTTGAGACCAAGTCGATATGAACATAATCCATGTATTAATGAAATGAAATCGATGTTCTGTACAAAGTCATTACTTAACAGAAATCGACGAGCAGATGAAATCGTTGTTTCAATAGAATCTATGTTTAATGGACGGTCATTGTAGAGATGAAATCGTTGTAGAAATCAAATCATTGTTTCTATGATGAAATCGTTGTTTTAATGATGAAATCGTTGTTTCAATGATGAAATCGTTGTACAAGTGAAATCGATCATGAAATCGTTGTTTTAAGGAAGAAATCGTTGTTGTGCTCAAATCGTTGTTTAAGTAAAAGTGAATCGTTGTTTTGAGCAAATCGTTGTTTAAGTAGGCAAATCGTTGTTGCGATCAAATAGTTATTTAAGTGAAAGCAAATCGTTGTTTCGATCAAATCGTTGTTTTGATCAAATCGTTATTTAAGTGAAAGTAAATCGTTGTTTCGATCAAATCATTGTTTAAGTGAAAGCAAATCGTTGTTTCGATCAAATCGTTCTTTAGGTGAAAGCAAATTGTTGTTTTGATCAAATCGTTATTTAAGTGAAAGCAAATCGTTGTTTCGATCAAATCGTTCTTTATGTGAAAGCAAATCGTTGTTTCGATCAAATCGTTCCTTAAGTGAAATCGTTGTGAGATGGAAATCGTTATTTCACTTATGAAATCGTTGTGAGATGGAAATCGTTATTTTACTTATGAAATCGTTGTGAGACGGAAATCGTTATTTAGGTGGCTTACAAAATCGTTATGGCGATCGAATCGTTGTTTCTATAAAGGAAATCGATGTGTACTTAGACAAAACATATGCATTTGAACTTGCAATAGTGTGTGAGGATAACTTACAGATTTGCTAGATTTATTTTCTAGATAAACTTTAGAAACAGTTGTTAGAAAGCATTTTACAAGGTTTTGTTAATCACCAAAAATTACATGTATAATTCATGATAAATTTTATATGGAGATGGAATGATCATCAGCACCAGTGTCAAAAAGAACTCTAGCATGAATACCCATAATAGGAACTGTACCTTCAGTTACATGCTTTGCCTGTTCTACATCTTCTTTGGCCAATTCATACACTCAGGCTTGGGCCCGGGGTCTTCCTGCTAGTTTTGCTACTACTGGCGCCACTGCTGCTGCTGTATGCTGCACCATCTTTGGCAATCCTTTATCTTATGGTCCTTGTCTCCACAACGAAGACATCTTCCTGCACTCAACCAACATACCTGTCCTCCATGCCTTTTTCCACAATGAGTACACAAGGGTTTGTCTTCTTGCTGGAATCTTCCTTGCTGAGGTGCCCTCTTCACATAATCATGTACCTGCTGAGGTACATAGATTTCCTTCTTCTTCTTGTCCTACCTCAGAAATGGTGATGCTGGCCTCTTGGAAGTAGTCTTCTTCTCTTCAAAGTATTGCTCCATCTCACTTTCTTGCCTACAACCCGCGCTAAATGCTTCCTCTATGGTACGATGATCAAATGCCACAAGTCCGGTATGCAATGATGGTCTGAGCCCAATCACAAATTTCTTCACTTTCCTTCTCTCATCAACCACAATATGAGGTGCATACTTTGAAAGCTCTGCAAATCTGGCTTCATACTCTAGCACACTCATAGATCCTTGTGTCAAAGATAGGAATTCCTGCTCCATCTTATCCTGCACATGCTCAGGAATGAACTTAGCCTTAAATAGGCGAGTGAATTCATCCAAGTTACCTCCTGGACTCCATCCTCAAATCTAGTACGCAGTGTGGATGTCCACCACACATCAGCCCTCTCCTAAAAAGAGTACATCTACATTAGGTATAACTAACCACACTATATGCTTCCTAAGTAAATATTCCATTATAATGACCTGTAATATGTAAGTTCCCAAACGAACTTTATCCATATCAGCACAGCGAATGGCTCTAAAAATCTTCTCAGTCTCCCTAAGCAACTCTCAGCCAACAATGGTTGACTCTCCCCCTTAAAAGAGGGTGGAGACATCCTGCTAAACCTCTCCATCACAGAAGGGCCTCTTTGCTCCAAATGCAATGTGGGTGGAGCCTGAGCCTGAAGTGACAAGAATCAGTATAGGATAGGTATACTAAAGAGAACCAAAGCCTACCATTAAGCTACACCTAACCTGAGCTTGCACTTGGGCCTGCAATGCTGCCTGTGTTTGGGCCTGAGTCTGCATAGCCTGAACCAACCTTGCATGAAGGTTCCATAATCTATCAAAGGTGGAGGAGGTGCTACAGGTGGTCCCTGAGGTGCTGGAACCTACTGCCCCACATTAGCATTCTCCCTCTGCTAGTCCCCACGAGTAGGAACATTAGCACGACGTCCACGACTAGCCATGTCCTAACAAAACAACAAACTAGTTAATTTCTATAACTCTAATTATCTACTACTTTATATTAGACTTAGGAACATGGATCACTTAAGTTGATGTGTACTCATGAATATCCTCAACCTACGAATGGCTCTGATGCCATCTTTGTAACACCCTGCTTAGACCAGGTCCAGTTATACCAACTCTCATCGAGTCTAAGAGACATGGTACATGGGGAACACACCCCAACATATATCAAATGCGACGACCCTCATTATACCAGTACGATTATACCAATCCACGTCGGTATAGTGAGTCTCGTCACAGTGGGACATTTACCCAACACTACCACTAGATTGAGATGTACACAAATATGAATACAGAGTAGCGGAAGTAAAAGAAGTATTGTCTTTCATTTCATCATCCACATTAAACATACATGATCCATATAGCAATTTAAACAACTAAGTCCACATAATGAAATAAGAAATTCAAATTACATTGTTCGTCCACAAATTACATAAGCTTCAATTACATAAGTCTCAATTACATACTATGAAAGTAAGGTAGAACAACGGTGACTCCACAACACTCTATTCTCCTCGCTCGGAGTCGCTCTCAACGGTCTCCTCCAAGGAAGTAGGGTCACCTGCTAAACCTGTACGCCGAAGCAGGAGTGAGTCTAAAAGACTCAGCAAGTAAACTCCATACACATCATACATGCATACATCGCATTTAAGCCTTACATTCAATTGCATCAACTCAAAACAGGTAGCATGGTTAAACAATGTTAAGAAACAACCTATCATGATATTTCTACCAATTTCGTAACACAAGATACATGGTTTATGTCATTCCAAAATAAAATACCTACCGCATGCTTTCTACTCATTCATTCACATGAGAGCTACACTTACATTTAACCACAACATGACAGCAAATTTAGCATGGGATTTTCACACATAAGAAGGAAATACCCCTAACATGGATTCTACACACTTTTGCACATATGAAACACCATTATAAACACCTTAAGGTTGTTGTTTTGTCATGAATCTAACATTATCATATCACAAATCACAAGTTCGCATTGTTCACATTTACACATTACACATTCACATGTTCGCACTACACAATTTACACATATACACATTCACATTTTCACATTTAAATGCCGTGACACATAGTCCAAACCACCACTAGAAAGACACATTCACATCACATAACACATAACACATAGACGCCACCTAGGCAACACAGTGACGACTCTTGGTACTGCGTAGACCGGGAGAAGTACTCTCCACCCTAACCAGTGGTACTTGTCCACCTCCAGGATTTCATCCTAATGCCCTTAGGATTTTAACACATTGAACCTTCCCGTGGGGACTTTTCCACGATACAGTTCCACAGCCCTCTATGGAAGCAGTGTCACACACGGCACAATTTACACATTTTCTGATTTAACACACGCACAATTTTACACAATTAACACACCATTTCTATTTTCACACTCTTGCACATAGTTAAAATTTTTTCCTAACATGATACTATTGTTGACAAAATTTAAACGCTCAGCAACTTACTCTAATCATGCTGAAAACACATTATCCAACCATAAGCATGTTAAGCACGCATTAATAGCTCATTTTCACATGGAAATTCCACAATATACTCTGCTGTTGCCCAAATCATATGAGATTTTAACCACAAGCTATTTGCAGGTTTCAGACCACACATGCAAATTTTCATATTTTTATGAACTATATTAAATTAACATAAAATAAAACATTCAACCACATGGCATTCATAAATACGTTATCATGGAAACATAATATCAAGGTCTGTTTTGACAGTGCACTAACCTGCATCTATCATTCATTTTACCACAGAAGTTTTCCCTGAATTTATTTCACATCATACAATTTACTGTGAGTTTTACAAGAACCTACACATGTTTTCTATTTTCAGTACAGAAATTGTAATAAATCACATGATCATGGGAAAATTCCCAAATTTTCGGGACAGAGACTGACAAACATACACATGATCTAGAAAAATTATGGCATTCAAATTCTTCACGAATCAGGTGAACAACAAGCTATCCTATCCAAGATCTTTATCTAACATGCATTTCACATAAACCTAACAATTTATACTAATTATAGAAATTCACAGAAATCTCACAATGCATTCCATTATCTACATTACATAGTATATAACATTTACAATATATCCTCATGCGATGAAATCCTGAAAATAATCATATATAAGGAAGAACAGTTCCTTGTTCTGTCCTAAAGAACTAAACGGCAAAGGCTGGCCGTTCACAGAGGTTAACGGCAGCATCGTCTGCCGCCAACTGGAGATCTTAACGGCAAGGGATGTTGCCGTTAAGTTCCTGTCTGTGCAGAAACATAGATCGAACTCCAAAGATATGGGGAAATGTGGGGTTCCAGGACACGAATAAAATCCCATAAAATACCTAAGACCTATTGGACATACACATGGACAATGGGGATGGGTTACTTGCCTTTAGAAAAACCTCCAAAGGGATCAAAATGGTTGTTGAAGCTCTCCTCAGGCAGTGCCAAGAAGCCTCCACAAACTCCTTCCTCCGGGTTCTAGGATGAAGTAGCCTTCAGTCCAGCGTTGGGGAAGCCTTCCCCTATGTCCAATCTTCCTCCCAGTTGAAATAGCTCGCCGGAAGAAGCCTCAAATTGCCAGATCTGAGCTCTCAAAGTTCAGTTTTTCACCTGTTCTCTCAGCTAGGGTTTTCTCTCTTTGCAAAGAGCCAAGAGGGCTCTTGCAGGCTGCAAGGGGTAGTGATTTTATAAGATGGGGCTTGGGATCTCACGCAAGGCATGATGGGAGAGGTGAGAGCCATTGGGGACATCTCCCCAATCGGTGAGCAAGCCCAATCCGGAAATTCGGGGTCTGCTGCACATAGAAAATCAGAGAAGTAGACATCCACATCCATGGCCATTTACCTAATAGTTGGCGTCCATCGACATGGACGTTTACTCAACATGGACGTCCATCCATGTTGACGCCAATTTGCTCTTCGGCCAGAGCTTAAATCATGCAGAAAAACCATATATATACGCTATATATATACATGCAATATATGTAGTATAATGTACACACTACTACACCATGCAAACAACAATAGTTACAACTAACACACACGTGCATACGTAAGTACACCTAGCTAATATGTACGTAGATATCTACATATGCATACATAATATTTACGCACAAGCACGAATCTACACACACAGCAAAATAAAAGGACCAAATTTGAGGGCCTTACACCCTCTCCCCCTTAAGGAAACTTTGTACTCGAAGTTTAAACAACACTACTCGAACAAATGAGGATACTTCTTACTCATCGCATCCTCAAGCTCCCAAATAGCCTCCTCCCACGAGAAGTTCCGCCATAGAACCTTCACCGACGTAATACTCTTGTTCCAGAGATGCTGGACCTTCTGGTCAAGAATAGCTACTGGTTGCTCCACATATGATAGATCTGACTGGATCCCCACTGGCTCGTGGCTAATAACATGAGACGGATCTCGAACATACTTCCTGAGCATAGATATGTGGAAAACTAGATGAACGCCAGCTAAAGCCGGAGGCAAAGCTAGCTCGTAAGCCACGCTACCTAAACGCCTGAGAATCTCATACGGGCCAATGAATCTGGGACTCAACTTGCTATGCCTGCCAAACTTGACGACAACTCGAGTAGGTGAAATCTTCAAAAAGACATGCTCACCCACCTCGAACTCCAAATCCTTCCTCCTGGTGTCGGCATAACTCTTCTGCCTATCCTGTGCCGCAACAAGCCTCTTCCTGATAAGCTGAATCTTATCCGAAGTCTCCTGAACTAACTCCGGACCGATCAACTACCTATCGCCGGTCTCCTCCCAACATAAAGGAGATCTGCAAGGCCTTCCATACAACGCCTCAAATGGAGCCATACCAATGCTCGCATGAAAGCTGTTGTTATATGCAAACTCCACTAGAGGTAAATGGCGCTCCCAATCATCCTTCCAATCCAGCACACACGCCCTCAACATATCCTCGAGCGTCTGGATAGTTCTCTTAGACTGTCCATCTGTCTGGGGATGAAACGCCGAACTGAGCTTCAGCTCCGAACCTAAAGCATCCTGAAGACCCTTCCACAACCTCGAAGTAAATCTCGGATCTCGATCCGAAATGATCGACTTCGGCACACCATGCAATCTAATAATGCTACTGACATACAATCTAGCCAAGCTCTCTACTGACTGCTTCTTCTTCATCGCAATCTTCGAGAATCTATCTACGACTACCCAAATCGAGTCATTACCCCGTCTAGATCGAGGCAAACCCGAAACAAAATCCATAGTGACAGCTTCCCACTTCCATACTGGGATTTCCATCTTCTGCATAAGACCAGATGGTCGCTGCCGCTCGGCTTTCACTTGCTGACATACTAGACACTTAGATACATAATCCGCTACATCCCTCTTCATGCCAGACCACCAAAAAGACCTCTTCAAATCCTGGTACATCTTGGTGTTACCTAGATGAATTGAGAATCTCGACCTATGAGCTTCTGCTAAAACATGCTCACGGACATCTACAATGTCAGGAACACATACTCGGTGATGGAATCTAATCACGCCATCCTCATCGCGAGCAATGCCTGCCTTGCCCACTAACTCTTGGAGTCTAGGGTCGGCTTTCTGTTGCTCGATCACCTCATCCAACACCGAAGACCTAAGGGACAACTGAGCCACAAAAGCCTGACATAAGGGCTCTAACTCAGTCATTGCACACGCCGCATCCTCCAACATCTTCCAATCCTGCTGGAGTGAAGACCTCCTCCTGCTAAGAGCATCCGCTACAACATTCGCCTTCCCTGGATGATATTGAAGGTCGAAGTCATAGTCCTTGAGGAACTCAATCCATCTCCTCTGCCGTAGGTTTAGTTCCTTCTGGGAGAAGAGATACTTCAAGCTCTTATGGTCAGTGAACACCTCAAATCTGACACCATAAAGATAGTGCCTCTAGATCTTTAGTGCATGAACCACTGCCGCAAGCTCCAAATCATGAGTCGGATAGTTATGCTCATGCTCCTTCAATTGGTGAGAAGCATACGCCACTACCCTTCCTTGCTGCATTAGCATACAGCCTAAGCCAATCCGAGATGCATCCGTATAAATGGCAAAACCTTTAGCACCACTAGGTAATACCAATACCGGAGCGGAAGTAAGTTTAGCCTTCAATAATTGAAAGCTACTCTCACACGTCTCGGACCACACAAACTTCACCCCCTTTCTGGTAAGCTGAGTTAATGGGGTGGCAATGGATGAAAATCCCTCAATGAATCGCCGATAGTAACCAGCCAAACCCAAAAAACTACGAATCTCCGAAGGGGTCTTGGGGCTCTCCCAATCCATAACTGCCTGGACCTTTGCTGGATCAACTACTACACCAGCACCAGAGATAACATGCCGAAGAAAATGAACCTCGCGCAACCAAAAATCGCACTTGCTGAATTTTGCATACAGCTTGTGCTCACGGAGAACCTCTAACACTACCCTCACATGCTGACGGTGTGTGGACTCATCCAGAGAGTAGACCAACACATCATCGATAAATACCACAACAAAGCTATCTAAGTACGGCCTAAATACCCTGTTCATGAGATCCATGAATGCTGCAGGGGCGTTGGTCAATCCGAAAGGAAGGACCAAAAACACATAATGTCCATAACGGGTTCTAAATGCCGTCTTGGACACATCCTCACTCCTAATCCTCAACTGATGATAACCAGATCGCAAATCGATCTTAGAAAAGACTGATGCATTTTGCAGCTGGTCAAACAAATCATCAATACGAGGTAAGGGATACCTGTTCTTCACTGTCACTTGGTTTAGCTTCCTATAATCGATGCATAACCTAAGTGATCCATCCTTCTTCTTTACGAACAAGATAGGTGCTCCCCAAGGAGAAACACTAGGGCGAATGAATCCCTTATCTAGCAATTCTTGCAACTACTTCCTTAATTCGGCTAACTCCGCAGGTGCCATCCGATATGGAGCCTTCGAGATAGGAGAGGTGCCCAGAAGCAACTCTATGGTGAACTCTATCTCTCTATCCGGTGGCAATCCAGACAAATTATCGGGAAAGATGTCTGGAAAATCCTGCACTACCTCGATCTCTGCAAGAGTAGGTGACTCACCAGCCTTGGGTACTAATACTACGCTGGCAAGAAAAGCGTCACAACCCTTGTTTACCATGCGCATCGCCTTCATGGAAGAGATGACCAACTTTCCCGCCAAGTTTCTTGGCATGGGATGAGAGAACTCGTCCTCACCAGGAATGCGGAAAACAATCCTCTTCCGATGACAATCAACTAACGCATAGTGCTCCTCTAGCCAATCCAGACCAAGAATAGCATCATAGTCCTTCATCTTTAGCAAGAAGAACACCCTTCTAGGACTCTATCCTCAATGCACATAGGTAACGACGGAATACACTTCCTAGTCGATACCGTACCCGCGGGTGTGTGTATAGACAACGGGACTTCTAAATCCTCAGACTCTATGCCTGACTCTAGAGCTAACTGCCTAGCGAAACGCTCGGAGATGAACGAGTGAGTGGCACCCGTATCAAACAAAACCCGAGCGTGCACACCTAGAAGTAAAACCGTGCCTTCGGTGACATGTTCCGCCTGCTCAGCGTCCTCTCGTGCTAGGGCAAACACTCGAGCTTGGGCTCGAGGCCTTCTGGTCTTCCTGTAGCTGGCGCTACTGCTGCTACCGCTGCTAGGGTTGGCACTCCGCGCTGGACTCCCTGCTGAAGTCTCGGACAATCCTTGATCTTGTGGTCACTGCTCCCGCACTTAAAGCATTTTCCCGCTACCATCCAACACTCTGTACCACCGTGTGTCTTCCCACAATGGGGACACTCCTTCTTCACACTAGGGGAATGTTGAGAAGGTACCTGAGTACTGCTGGCTGCCACTGGACGCTGCAGCGTCTGGTACGCTGCCTTTTTCTTATCGTGCCGCTGGAAAGGGGCCGCACGTCTCTTCTGCAAAGCTTTCTTCTCCTCGAGGTACTGCTCCATTTCACCCTCCTGCCTACAAGACGTGCTAAGGGCCTCGTCTAAGGTACGATGATCAAACGCCACTAGCCTCGTCCTCAGTGATGGCTTAAGGCCAATCACAAACTTCTATGCCTTCCTGCGCTCATCAGTTACTATGTGAGGTGCATACTTAGATAACTCAGCAAACCTGGCCTCGTACTCGAGTACAGTCTTGGAGCCCTGAGTCAAGGAAAGGAATTCCTGCTCCATCCTGTCCTGGATATGCTCGGGGACAAACTTGGCCCGAAAGAGCCTCACAAACTCATCCCAAGCAATGTCAATAGCACCGTCCTCGAATCGGGTACGCAGTAAGGAAGCCCACCACACATCAGCTCTCTCCTGCAACACAACCTTCATAAGCACCAACTAACAGCTCTAGTTTAACAGGATAAGCAAGCATATAAAACTAACACATACCTGTAGCATATAGGTGGCTAAAGTAACCTTGTCCTCGTCCGCACACCTAACAACCCGAAAGATCTTCTCGATCTCCCTCATCCAG
This sequence comes from Colocasia esculenta, assembly GCA_014218235.1. NCBI lineage: Eukaryota > Viridiplantae > Streptophyta > Magnoliopsida > Alismatales > Araceae > Colocasia > Colocasia esculenta. The sequence continues at coordinate 632,294 of CM024759.1, read as the reverse complement.
CTCTCAGCTAGTAATGGGTCGCTCTCCCCCTTAAAAGAGGGTGGCAACATCCTCTTGAATCTTTGCATGATGGAGGGTCCACCATGGTCCTGAGCCTGCTACAATAAACAACAAGCAATGCATATTCAACACAACATTATGCAATTAATAAAACAGACTACTCTTTATTCTATTATTCCAACCTAAGCCTCCATCTGAGCCTGGAGTGCAGCCTGTGTGTGGGCCTGCGTCTGCATGGCCTGCACTAGACCCTGCATGAACACTCCATAATCCACTGGCGGCGATGGGGGAAGTACAGGACCCTGAGGTGCCGGGGCCTGCTGCTCAGTCTGCTCCTCATGCCTAGGCTCATCTCTCCTCTGCTCGCCATCACGAGTAGGAACACCACCACGTCTACCATTTGAAGCCATATGCTGCAGTAATTTAATCACTATTAGAGACTACGTTATTTAGTCCCTAACCACTTTCTTATCTATCTTTCATTGATTATTATCATTTCTACACATGTGGACAACTCTATAAAGACTTAGCATGTAATGGAGATGATGACTTATGTATATTTATGTACAATCTCAACTAGTCTCTCTCATACCAATCTCTGCGACGACCCTCATTATACCGGTACGATTATACCAATCCACGTCGGTATAGTGAGTCTCGTCACAGTGGGACATTTACCCAACACTACCACTAGATTGAGATGTACACAAATATGAATACAGAGTAGCGGAAGTAAAATAACTACTGTCTTTCATTTCATCATCCACATTAAACATACATGATCCATATAGTAATTTAAAAGAACTAAGTCCACATAATGAAATACAAAATTCAAATTACATTGTTCGTCCACAAATTAGATAAGCTTCAATTACATATTTCAATTACATACTATGAAAGTAAGGTACAACAATGGTGACTCCACAACACTCTGATGAACAGTCCATCCCCATATACTTTTAAATTAATTACATGCTTATTTTGGTGATAAACAAAACCTGTCAAAAGTTTTCTAACCTTGTTTTATTTAGCCTTAAGCACAAAGAAAGTCAAGCATTTGTGGTAAGTACTTACATACATCATTTCTCAGAAGAGCCATAACGATTCCTTCATTAGCTGTAACGATTTACTTGAAAGATTGAATAACCTTGCTGTGTCAAACAAGTCGATGTTATAACGACTCTGTAAGTTATCGTAACGACTCCTTCAGAAGTTATAACGACTTGCTCATTATAACGACTCTGTAAGTTATCGTAACGACTCCTTCAGAAGTTATAACGACTTGCTCATTATAACGACTCTGTAAGTTATCGTAACGACTCCTTCAGAAGTTATAACGACTTGCTCACTATAACGACTCTGTAAGTCATCGTAACGATTTCTTTAGAGAGTTATAACGACTTGCTCGTCATAACGACTCTGTAAGTCATCGTAACGATTTCTTTAGAGAGTTATAACGACTTGCTCGTCATAACGATTCTGTAAGTCATCGTAACGATTTCTTTGGAGAGTTATAACGACTTGCTCGTCATAACGATTCTGTAAGTCATCGTAACGATTTCTTTAGAGAGTTATAACGACTTGTTCGTCATAACGATTCTGTAAGTCATCGTAACGATTTCTTTAGAGAGTTATAACGACTTGCTCGTCATAACGATTCTGTAAGTCATCGTAACGATTTCTTTAGAAAGCTACAACGACTTGCATCTCATAACGATTTGATAAGTGTTTCATATCGATTTCTTCAGAATCAGAACGACTTGCCATGTTTCATAACGATTTCTTATATCATCTGTTATAGAACGACTTGTTTTTTTTGATAACGATTTCATAAGTTATCATAACGACTTCTTATGACACTATAGTAATTTGTTCATAACGATTCTGTTAGATTATCATAACGATTGCATAAGTCATGCTTTTATTAATTAAATTTTCATCTTGATTTAAGATACGTTGAATAGTCAAAGTCGCATCACGTCTGTTTGACTGCCATGCATTTAATAAAGACTGAATGTATCTCTGCACGGATACAGAACATATCTTCCATTCTCGTGTATCCTCTACATGCATCTTCTAGAACGATAAACTGTCACTACCTTATTTGTGTCTATCTGCTCTAACGTTGATTTGACATCTAGAGATAGTATAGCTATCTACCATTAAAGCTCAACCTTGCAGAACCTTAAGGATATACTATCCTACAACATCTGACACAGAAAGAACTACAAGCCAACTAAGAAGATCTCATCACTTTGCGTGCTCCAAAGAACAAAAGACTGTCGACAGGAAGTTTCTACAGATCCTTCAGTCTAACGTACACCAAAGCTGTGAGACAACGGTCATCTCTTCATCCTCATTCAATTGGAAATATAAATACAAGACGAAGTTCTGAAGACAGATCATTGATCCATGAAGGAAGCATTATTGACATTCAAGAGAGTCTAGAACTCTGCCTCTTTCAAGTCTTCAGAAGATCTCTAGAGCCAAAAATTCTCTCCTTTCGATCTTGGCTCCTAGCTCCTCGTGCTATGAGAAGAAAAATCAAGGAAGAGCTAGATTAGTTCTGAGAGAGTTCACATTGTGTAGATCTTTGACTCTCAGTGCTTGTAGCTTCAGATTGAGTTTTGTAAAAGCTTGATCTAGGGGCTAGTCATTTCCTTCAAGATTTTCTTGTGTTCTTCCCTTCGTGTGTGAAGGAAGACCTGGTGATGTCCAGGGTGGTGTTTTTCCCTTCGGGAGTGAAGGAAGACCTGGTGGTACCAGGGTTTGTGTTCCCTTCACGAGTGAAGGAAGATCAGCTGAGCTGGGTGGTTTTTTTTGTCCATAGGGGGACTGTACCCTAGTTAGTGAAATCCTGAGGATTGCTCAGGGACTGGACGTAGGACTCCTAAGGAGAGGAGATCCGAACCAGGATAAATCTGTGTGTTGTGTGATTGTCTTTATCGTGTGATTGTTGCTTTTACTAACCATTACTAATCCCTTCCAAGAACTCTTTATGTTTGTTTGAGCTCAGGTTTTTATCAGATAAATTTTATTTAAAGACCCATTCACCCCCCTCTGGGTTAGCCAACCGGGCAACACACTCTATTCTCCTCGCTCGGAGTCGCTCTCAACGGTCTCCTCCAAGGAAGTAGGGTCACCTGCTAAACCTGTACGCCGAAGCAGGAGTGAGTCTAAAAGACTCAGCAAGTAAACTCTATACACATCATACATGCATACATCGCATGCAAGCCTTACATTCAATTGCAACAACTCAAAACAAGTAGCATGGTTGAACAATGTTAAGAAACAACCTATCATGATATTTCTACCAATTTCGTAACACAAGATACATGGTTTATGTCATTCCAAAATAAAATACCTACCGCATGCTTTCTACTCATTCATTCACATGAGAGCTACACTTACATTTAACCACAACATGATAGCAAATTTAGCATGGGATTTTCACACATAAGAAGGAAATACCCCTAACATGGATTCTACACACTTTTGCACATATAAAACACCATTATAAACACCTTAAGGTTGCTGTTTTGTCATGAATCTAACATTATCATATCATAAATCACAAGTTCGCATTGTTCACATTTACACATTACACATTCACATGTTCGCACTACACAATTTACACATATACACATTCACATTTTCACATTTAAATCCGTGACACATAGTCCAAACCACCACTAGAAGGACACATTCACATCACATAACACATAACACATAACACATAGACGCCACCTAGGCAACACAGTGACGGCTCTTGGTACTGCGCAGACCGAGAGAAGTACTCTCCACCCTAACCAGTGATACTTGTCCACCTCCAGGATTTCATCCTAATCCCCTTAGGATTTTAACACATTGAACCTTCCCGTGGGGACTTTTCCACGATACAGTTCCACAGCCCTCTATGGAAGCAGTGTCACACACGACACAATTTACACATTTTCCGATTTAACACACGCACAATTTTACACAATTAACACACCATTTCTATTTTCACACTCATGCACATAGTTAAATTTTTTTCCTAACATGATACTACTGTTGACAAAATTTAAACACTCAGCAACTTACTCTAATCATGCTGAAAACACATTATCCAACCATAAGCATGTTAAGCACGCATTAATAGCTCATTTCACATGGAAATTCCACAATGTACTCTGCTGTTCTCCAAATCATATGAGATTTTAACCACAGGCTATTTGTAGGTTTCAGACCACACATGCAAATTTTCATACTTTTCTGAACTATATTAAATTTACAGAAAATAAAACATTCAACCACATGGCATTCATAAATCCGTTATCATGGAAGCATAATATCAAGGTCAGTTTTGACAGTGCACGAACCTGAATCTATCATTCATTTTACCACAGAAGTTTTCCCCGAATTTATTTCACATCATACAATTTACTGTGAGTTTTACAAGAACCTACACATGTTTTCTATTTTCAGTACAGAAATTGTAATAAATCACATGATCATGGGAAAATTCCCAAATTTTCGGGACAGATACTGACATACATACGCACAATCTAGAAAAATTATGGCATTCAAATTCTTCATGAATTAGGTGAACAACAAGCTATCCTATCCAAGATCTTTATCTAACATGCATTTCACATAAACCTAACAATTTATACTAATTACAGAAATTCAGAGAATCTCACAATGCATTCCATTATCTATATTACATAGCTTATAACATTTACAATATATCCTCATGTGAAGAAATCCAGAAAATAATCATATATAAGGAAGAACAGTTCCATGTTCTGTCCTAAAGAACTAAACGGCAAAGGCTGGCCGTTCACAGAGGTTAACGGCAGCATCGTCTGCCGCCAACTGGAGATCTTAACGGCAAGGGATCTTACCGTTAAGTTCCTGTCTGTGCAGAAACACAGACCGAACTCCAAAGATAGGGGGAAATGTGGGGTTCCAGGACACGAATAAAATCCCATAAAATACCTAAGACCTACTGGACATACACATGGACAATGGGGATGGGTTACTTGCCTTTAGAAAAACCTCCAAAGGGATCAAAATGGTTGTTGAAGCTCTCCTCGGGCAGTGCCAAGAAGCATCCACAAACTCCTTCCTCTGGGTTCTAGGATGAAGTAGCCTTCAGTCCAGCATTGGGGAAGCCTTCCCCTATGTCCAATCTTCCTCCCAGTTGAAATAGCTCGCCGGAAGAACCCTCAAATCGCCGGATCTGAGCTCTCAAAGTTCAGTTTTTCACCTGTTCTCTCAGCTAGGGTTTTCTCTCTTTGCAAAGAGCCAAGAGGGCTCTTGCAGGCTGCAAGGGGTAGTGATTTTATAAGATGGGGCTTGGGATCTCACGCAAGGCATGATGGGAGAGGTGAGAGCTGTTGGGGACATCTCCCCAATCGGTGAGCAAGCCCAATCCGAAATTTCGGGGTCTGCTGCGCACAGAAAATCAGAGAAGTAGATGTCCACATCCATGGCCGTTTACCTAATAGTTGGCATCCATCGACATGGACGTTTACTCAACATGGACGTCCATCCATGTTGACGCCAATTTGCTCTTCGGCCAGAGCTTAAATCATGCAGAAAAACCATATATATACGCTATATATATACATGCAATATATGTAGTATATGTACACACTACTACACCATGCAAACAAACAATAGTTACAACTAACACACACGTGCATACGTAAGCACACCTAGCTAATATGTACGTAGATATCTACATATGCATACATAATATTTACGCACAAGCACGAATCTACACACACAGCAAAATAAAAGGACCAAATTTGAGGGCCTTACATTAAATGTAGGTTGATTCATTCACAAATTAATACTAATGCAGTGGAAATAAATCACAATTCATCAACATTAAATATCCAAGTCCATAGTCCATCAAATACGTCCACAATGCTATATAGTTCAAATAAAATGTTCATAACATAAGCAAATCCTCACATATAATAACAGTCAATCACACAATCAATCCTCACACTCCGAATCCGATCCCACTACTAAAGCCTCGGGATCCGCAGTCTCACCTGAAATGTTAAGCAAGTATGAGTCTACAATGACGACTCAGCAAGCAACCCAAAAATGGATTACTAATCTAACATATGTAGAATGGTTTCAAAACATGTTATGCATATAGATTTCAGCAATCATACTACTTGTAAAATAATCATTTACTAAATACATCTTAAGTCAAAAGTGTGTACAATTGCTACTTGTATAAGGCATGAGTTTAAGACATGATCATCTTAACTTCATAATGTTTAATTTTGCAAAGAGATTTCAGATCTGATCATGATGACATAAATTTAAGTATTAACATGGTATATTTGTCATACATGGTTTCAAGAGTTGCATAATTAAGCATGATTACTAAACATTCATCCGAATGGAAATAAGACAATTACTACACATAATCATTCTAAAGCTGAAAACAAACATTTTGTAAAACATAAACATATGTACAAATTTTGCCAAGACACAGCCCAAACCACCCATTAGAAGTAGACATATGAACATATACTCATCACCTAGGCAAATAGTGATAGAGTCTTGGTTATTACGCAATACCGGGGGAAGCCCCCCCACCTTAACCAGTGGTACTTGTCCACCTCCAAGATTTCTTCCCGTGCCCTCAGGAACATATAACATATTGAACATTGAACATTTCCATAGGGGCATTACTATGGTCTTGTTCCATATTACTTCTATGGTGTCAGTGTCTTATTGGTCGGATACAAAATCATATACAAATTTCTCCAGATTCAAATGCAACATAACATGCTGCCAAATCATATACATATATTCAGATGCTGACAGAGGCATATTTCTGATTTATCACATGTTGTATTTTCTGAAATTTTCCCACAATTCATTTCAATAGAATACATTTCTCATGATGATAATCAAACGAAAAATAGTTACAGACATCAAAATTTCACTAAATTTTTTAGGATTTTCTGGCATATACTCTAATTTCTGCAATAATCAAAATAGTGATGTAAATAAACAAATATTCATCATAATGAAATCGTCTCTCAACATGGTTCAATATTTTTACTGAGTGTATATCATAATCATACAAACCACTGTTCAAATCTCACAACTTTTGGAATCCAGAAACTATTTATCAAATAAAAATAGTGCTACTGATTTTTGTATTTCAGTCAAGGAAATTACAGAAAACAATCAATTTCGGATTTTAGACCTATCACAGTATGAATATATCCCTGACATATAGTTCTACATCGAAATCAAAATTTTATCACGAACATGCATCAAATATAAATTTTTCTATTAAATCTATGCTTAATTACAAAATTCAAGAATTTACCCTAAAATCATGGCGACTACAAAAATTAACCCAATTTACAGTATGGAAAAAAGTTGACCTACTTAACCCTACACATTTCACAAAAAGTCTATTCGAGGTTTGAACACAAAAATACAAATCCAAATATAAAAATAGGTAAAAATAATGAACAGTAGAACTTGACGGCAACCCTGTTGTCGTTAACCATAATTGACAGCAAGAAGGTTGATGTTAAGTTCATCCTTGACATTAGTCGAGGTTGACGTTAACCTGACAGAAAACCAGAACCCTTTCGAAACTCATATAAACCCCAATCCGACTATTTTGTTAATTGTAAAAATCATGGAAAAATTGTAAAAATGTAGAATCTAAGCTTGGGAAACCAATCCCTAGGTTACATTCCTCTGAAACACCAAATAATCCACAGATTTAGCTGATGAAGCCCGCCTTGGCCAACCAAGACAGTCGTCTTTCCGGGGTCAAATCCTTGATCATCAGGTCTCCAATGGCCCGAGCACGTTGGAGAAGCCTTCAGCCTTCAAAAGCACACCCTTCTAACTCATAGATGCTTGGTCTAAGCCTCCACGAAGATCAACCGCCCGATCTCTTCAACCTTTCTTGAGACTTGGAGAAACTCCCCAAAAACGGGTCTAAGAAGGCTAATCCACCCATTTTATAAAGGATTGGCCTGCCATACTCTGCCCGCGGGAGTAGGAGACGTAACTATTAGTTATGGGTGTCCTCAAGCCAATCATAACTTGTACAATCTTGTTCTTTAATAATAATAATAAGGCTTTTATATTCATTATGTGTAATTCGTTTATCGTTTCATTATGAAGTCCATGAATATGCGCAATGGATACTAATTATGATGAGATCATAACAATGAGATTAATATCCTTTAAGCGTATATTCTTAATTGTTCCTAGTCGGAGGATATTCGAGAAGGACATCGAATATCCGGTTAGACTAGTACAGGTTGCACCTGCTCATATGATGAGGGTGACTGGTCTCATTGTCACTTGTGTGGAGACACTAAGGTGAATCTGTAGGTGCTCATTGGAGAATGAGTTCACTGAACTGATCCGTTATGAATCGCTGGATGGTAATGTTACCTAACTGTCAACCAGCTAGATTCATTGTCACAGTGGCGTGATTGGTCCTTAGACCTGAGACACCAAGGACACCTTGTCGGTGGACTTCTAGATTTTGACCTTAACTTATAGATCTCTAGCCATGGGGTCTTAATCAGTTAAGTGTTCGGATCTAGCAAAATACCTTCGAAGGTGATTGCGTGGTTAACATGGGATCGCTCGCTCTCATTAATAAGAGAGTGAATGCTCTAGGGAAAGATGCCTGATAGTCCCTGTCCAGGGCATGACTACTTATCAGAAAATGACTATTGTTATGCGGCATCTAATCCAAGTGAGTGCACGTATTAGGGTTTGACAGTTGACCATACCCTAAGTGCACTCGGGAGCATTGTACGAGCGAAGGATTATAGTCACGTGGTATCTGTTGACACAAAAGGTTCCTTGAATTGGTTGCTGAACCCCAATGCTTTCCAGGATCAAGTGGTGTTGCTTGGCACCCAACTTGATTGGAAGCCCGATCAATTATCGTGAGACGATAATTGATTGTGTAATTAATTAATATGAGATATTAATTAATTGCAGTAAGTCAATAAAGAGTTATTGGGCTTAATGGGCTGAAAATTTGACTAGCACTTAGGCCTAGAGGGTCACACGCAATAGAGTTCCGAGCAGACTGGGCAGGATGACCGATATAGACATTAACTGGGTTTTTGTGAAAAACCGTAGAGTCTATATATACACGTGGAGAGTTAAACCTTTGCCCAAGCTCCAGGCTCTCTCCCTGGCCGCCACCTCCTCTCTCTCTCCCTGGGCGCCCCCACATTCTCTCTCTCCTCTCTCTGGCACATGGTGGAGTTGAGATCCGGGCGACGCGATGAGACCGAGGAGATCCCGTCTGCGTCAAGAGCTCACGTGGATATGTCTAGAGGCAGGACACCTGAACGGCTTGAAGCACCAGTGCCTCCAGCGTTACCTCCTCCCCGGATTCGGGAGTTTCGCAACCTTGCAAAGGTAAAGATCGGATTTTCCTACGTGCTGGTTCTCCATTTTTGTTCGATTCCGACCGCCGGCAACGATATCTACCGGAGGGAATCGCGTTTCCGCTGCACTCTGTACAATTCCTTACAGTGGTATCAGAGACAGGTTACTGGTTCAGTCGGAATCGGCACCATGTGAACGTCATTTCATGCGTTTTTGTCGATTCGCATTCTGCATGAATCGCCAAGTTTGCCGTGTTCTTGGGTCGCACATGGGATGTGCACTTCCTGTTTGGTACATGGAAGTTGTTCCTGGCACCAAGGGCTTCGCGAAGAACCCTTTGTGGCGTTGTTCGGCCCTCTGTAGAGGCAACACGACCCCCTGCAAGATGCCGCCGCCATGCTTCTTGGACAGTCCAGGAAAGGGCGCTTTTTGCAAATTTTTGGGGTTTTTTCGGGATTTTCTGGGGGGGGGGGGGGGGGGGTCATGGGAGGCAGGCGGAGGGGGCGACCCCGCGCGGGCCGCCTGCGGGTCGCCTGTGGGTAGCGCGCGGGTTCGCCCGTGGGTAAGTCGCGGGCGAACCCCCTGCGGGTCCCAGGCGGGCGGATCCGGTCCGCACCGGATCCGACCGGACCGGATCCGCCAGACCCAAATCTCCTTTCCCATCCTTTTTAAGTTTTAAATGGTTTTTAAATTGTTAAAAAGTCAGAAAAATTCTTAAAAATACCATAAAATTATGAAAATTAGTTTTAAGAGTTTTAAAAATGTTTTAACTCTCTGTTAAATTATTTTTCATATGTTTTACCCCTGCTTAATTAGTTTAAGGGAAATCTAAAATCATTTTAGTTATTTCCTCTCATTTAATTAATGCATGTTAATTAATTAAGAATGTGATTCTTGTGAAATTAATTAACAGTAAATTTTGGCGGATTCATGCAGCAACGGTGAATGGCGTTTATCTAAAGTGTTTAGATGTTATCCATGTTAGCTAAATTGTTTAGTTAAATGGTTTTTCAAAATATATTATTATATTTTTGAAATGAAAGTTATTTCAAAAGTAATTATGTGATAATTGCCTATTGATGCATGTGATGTGTTGATGTGCGGATGGATGATCATGGACCTAGATATCATGTGATGATTTTTATGGTTTATTGCATGTGATGTAATTTATGAGGACTGCGTGCCTCCCTCTCTCCCTCTATTAAATCCGGGATGTACATTCTATCTCCCTCTTGTTATGTACTCCCCTTGACTTGTTCATGGTTTCTTATTATTATCTGATGTATATTATGGGTGCGAGCCCAATTTAATGTTACTTGTAATTTTAAGAAGCGGATTGGCGGAGATGGAGGTGAGTACCATGCAAGACCTTCATGGAGATAGAGTTACATCAAGCAAGAGCATACGATGCGGGGCTGCCATATGTTTGCCATGTTTGTGGATTACCAACTGGCTCTGGTAATGCCACTCTAGGTTAAAGTCCATGATCATCCATCATTTTTCTTCATATATGTGATATGTGTGGAATGTGCTATGATATATATAATTAAATATATATGACATTCCAAATTCTATATATCAATATCATGCAGATATAGAGACCAAGATTAAATATGATAAAATCCCTCGTTCAAACTTTAAGCCGTAGCGTAATCATTTAGAATGAATTACGTGGCCATCCATCATTATAGTTTTAGGATTGCCATTAGATCGGGCAAGTTTGTTGTGCTATCCACAAGGCTTGTCAAATCTGATGACAAACTAAAACTATGGCATGGTGATGCCTTAAACGGGGTAGAGGAATGGTGTAACTTTGTTGTGCTATCCATAAGGGCTACATCCAAATCTATGCTCGTTACGTAATGATGGTACTACTTAGACTGGATTTAATGACTTGTTGTGCTATCCACAAGGTCATTAAAATTCAAGGGCCAAAATAAGATCGGATATTGCAAGTGTTGCAAGTGTCAAGAGTTGACCGCTTTCAAATCATAGTATGATTTGTTGTGCTATCCACAAGGTCATGCTATGAGTCTGTAAGATTCCGATCCCCACTAGGAGATCGTCGGAGTCTCCCATTCTCTATATCTGAGGGTTATACAGTCTGTCGAAAAATAGTGGGAGTTGATCTTGATTAAAGTCCTAATCTAGATTTAATTATTATTATGATCATCTGCTAATTGTGTTTACATTTCCTTTATAGGCAAAAATGTCGTCAGGTAACCCACTCCGTGGCATACTGGATGCCAACAAATTGACAGGCCCGAACTACTCGGATTGGCTCAGGAACCTGAAGATTGTCCTCAGGTCTGAGCACATTGCCTATGTCCTGGAAGGTGAGATCCCCGCTGAACCACCTCTAGATGCACCTGAAGGGGAAACACTTGAATTTGCGAAGTGGAAGGAGGATTCCACTCTGGCCCAATGCTACATGCTTGCCTCAATGAGCAATGAGTTGCAAAGGCAGCATGAGAACATGGATGCTAGATCCATCATGCAGCACTTGCAAGAGCTCTTTGAAGAGCAGAGCAGGGTAGAGAGATATGAGATATCCAAGGCCCTGTTCAGAGCTCGCATGGTAGAGGGGTCTTCAGTACAGACTCATGTGCTGAAGATGATACAGTGGATTTAGAGGCTCGAGGGGCTTGGTTTTCCTCTTGACAAGGAACTGAGCATTGACCTCATTCTCCAGTCACTTCAAGATTCATATTCCAAGTTCATTGTAAACTTTACAATGAATAAGATTGAGGTGAGTTTAGCTGAGATGCTCAACATGCTGAAGACTGCTGAGGGCAACCTTAAGAAGGAAAAGCCCACTGTTATCATGGTTGGAAAGTCCAACTAGAAGAGGAGAGCAGTGCAAGCTTTTAAGAAAGGCAATGCAAAGAAGCAGTCCAAGCAGAAACAAAAGAAGGACATAAGCAAAGGAGAAGAAAAGGGCGAGTGCTTCCACTGCAAGAAGGGGCACTGGAAAAGAAATTGCAAGGACTACCTTGCAATGAAGGCTCAGGAGAAGCAAAAGCTTGGCGAAGCTTCAGGTATCTATATGATAGATCTTCACTTGTCTATTAGAGATTCTACATCTTGGGTTTTAGACACTGGATGTGCTTCTCATGTCTGCAATGAGGTGCAGGGCTGACAAGTAGAAGGAAGCTGAGCAAGGGCGAGGTGAACTTGAGGCTTGGAAACGGCGCAAGTGTTGATGCGCACACTGTGGGGATAGTGAAGCTGAAGTTACCCTCAGGAGATTTACTTTTATTAGATGATTGCTACTTTGTGCCTAGTATCATTAAGAACATTATTTCTGTTTCTTGTTTAGACAGAATTGGATACAAGTTTACCATTGAGAACAATAGTTGTTAAGTTTATTTGAGAAATAAACTAGTTGCTTTAGAAAATTTGGTGAATGGTTTGTATCTGCTTGATGTTTCTTATGAAAATCTCCATGTTGATGTTTCTCCTAAGAGAAGTAAGAATAGTGTGAACACTGCCTACTTGTGGCATTGTAGGCTTGGTCACATTGGCGATAATAGGCTTCAAAAGTTGCATAAGAATGGATACTTGGATCCATTTTATTATGAATCATATGCAACTTGTGAATCCTGTTTAATGGGTAAGTTGACCAAATCTCCATTTACTGGACATGGGGATAGGGCCAAGGACATATTGGAACTAATACACTCAGATGTATGTGGTCCAATGTCTACCCAAGCCAAGGGTGGCTACTCATACTTCATTACATTCACGGATGACTACTCAAGGTTCGGATTTGTTTACTTAATGAAGTACAAATCTGAAGCTTTTGGGAAGTTCCAAGAATTTAAGAATGAAGTTGAGAAGCAAACTGGAAAAAGCATTAAAATCCTACGGTCAGACCGAGGAGGTGAATACTTGAGTACAGAGTTCACACAATTCTTAAAGGATAATGGTATCCTTTCTCAATGGACTCCTCCCTATACACCACAGATGAATGGTGTATCGGAAATGAGGAATTTCACCTTGTTGGACATGGTACGATCCATGATGAGCCGTTCGCAGTTACCAGTTTCCCTATGGGGATATGCGCTAGAGTCAGCGACATATCTACTGAATAGGGTTCCCAGTAAATTTGTGTCTTCTACTCCATATGAGATATGAAAGGGTAGAAAGCCTGATTTTAAACATGTTAAAATCTGGGGCTGTCCTGCCCACGTGAAGAGAGTGCAGGTTTGTTGGATACCCAAAAAAAACATTTGGGTACTATTTTTACCGTCCTAGTGAACAAAGAGTGTTTGTCGCTAGGAGAGCTGTCTTCTTGGAAGAGGAGTTCCTTACCCAAGAGGACAGTGGGAGTACGGTAGATCTAGAAGAGGTTCTAGATCCACAAACTGTGCAAAGTCCACCAGTTGAAACATCGGTTCCGGAACCTGTTTAGGAATATACACACATTCAGTGTAGGTCTGGTAGAGTACCTAGACAGCCTGAAAGATATGTTGGACATATCAGTGAAGGCATGTCTTATAATGAGGATGATGATCCAAAGACCTACCAAGTGGCTGTTGATAGTCCTCAGTCAGGGAAATGGCCAGATGCCATGAATTCTGAGATGCAGTCCATGTACACCAACCAAGTTTAGAACTTGGTAGACTTACCTGAAGGTATTGTACCTATTGGGTGCAAGTGGATCTTTAAGAGAAAGATTGGTGCAGATGGACATATCGACACTTATAAGGCAAGGTTGGTGGCAAAGGGGTATCGTCAAAGGCAAGGAATTGACTATGATGAAACTTTCTCACCAGTTGCCATGATAAAGTCGATCAGAATTCTTCTTGCCATTGCTGCATACTTTGATTACGAGATCTTGTAGATGGATGTAAAAACTGCTTTCCTCAATGGAAACATTGAGGAAGAAGTGTATATGATACAGCCTGAGGGTTTTACATCCAAAGAGTGTCCAGATAAAGTATGCAAGTTTCAAAGATCCATCTATGGATTGAAGCAAGCTTCTCGTAGTTGGAACATAAGGTTTGATGAGGCTATCAAATCTTATGACTTCATTAAGAATGAAGATGAACCATGTGTGTATAAGAAAATCAGTGGGAGTGCTATCACTTTTCTCATACTTTACGTTGATGACATCTTGCTCATTGGGAATGATGTAGGGATGTTATCATCAGTAAAGGTTTGGTTGTCAAAGAACTTCTCCATGAAGGATTTGGGAGAAGCATCCTACGTATTAGGAATACGTATCTATAGAGATAGATCTAAGAGGATGCTTGGCTTGACCCAATCCATGTACATAGATACCATTGTCAAAAGGTTTGGCATGGAAAATTCCAAGAGAGGTCTCATACCAATGAGACATGGATTAATCTCTCTAAGGAGCAGTCTCCTAAGACTCCTGAAGAGAGGGCAATCATGGATAGAGTCCCCTATGCCTCGCTATAGGGTCTATCATGTATGCCATGCTATGTACAAGGCCTGATGTAGCATTTGCTCTAAGTGTTACGAGCAGATATCAGGCAAATCCAGGTGAAACACACTGGATGGCAGTGAAATGTATCCTTAAGTACTTGAGAAGGACTAAGGATATATTTCTGGTTTATGGAGGAGGGGACTTGAAACTTCGGGCATATACTGACTCGAGTTTCCAGTCAGATCCAGATGATAGCAAGTCTACATATGGGTTTGTGTTCACCTTAAACGGATGTGCAGTGAGCTGGAAGAGTTCCAAGCAAGAAACCACTGCAGACTCGACGACAGAAGCTGAGTACATTGCTACAGCTGAAGCCACCAAGGAGGCAGTATGGATGAAGAAGTTCATCACCGACCTTGGTGTGGTGCCGTGTGACTCTGATCCGATCCCATTACTGTGTGACAACAATAGGGCCATTGCGCAAGCGAAAGATCATCGCTAGAGGAGATGTACTGGTGGAAAGAGTTCCTTCAGTTGACAACATTGCAGATCCACTGGCAAAGCCTCTGACTCAAATGTGTTTGAGTGCCACCTAGAGTCTATGGGTTTAAGACACAAAGGTGGTTGGCTTTAGTCCAAGTGGGAGATTGTTAGTTATGGGTGTCCTCAAGCCAATCATAACTTGTACAATCTTGTTCTTTAATAATAATAATAAGGCTTTTATATTCATTATGTGTAATTCGTTTATTGTTTCATTATGAAGTCAATGAATATGCGCAATGGATACTAATTATGATGAGATCATAACAATGAGATTAATATCCTTTAAGCGTATGTTCTTAATTGTTCCTAGTCGGAGGATATTCGAGAAGGACATCGAATATCCGTTTAGACTAGTACAGGTTGCACCTGCTCATATGATGAGGGTGACTGGTCTCATAGTCACTTGTGTGGAGACACTAAGGTGAATCTATAGGTGCCCATTGGAGAATGAGTTCACTGAACTGATCTGTTATAAAATTCTGGATGGTAATGTTACCTAACTGTCAACCAGCTAGATTCATTGTCACAGTGGCATGATTGGTCCTTAGACCTAAGACACCAAGGATACCTTGTCGGTGGACTTCTAGATTTTGACCTTAACTTATAGATCTCTAGCCATGGGGTCTTAATCAGTTAAGTGTTCGGATCTAGCAGAATACCTTCGAAGGTGATTGCGTGATCAACATGGGATCGCTCGCTCTCGGTAGTAAGAGAGTGAATGCTCTAGGGAAAGATGCCTGAGAGTCCCTGGCCAGGGCATGACTACTTATCAGAAAAGGAGTTTTCTGATATTTTTATGCAGCATCTAATCCAAGTGAGTGCGCGTATTAGGGTTTGACAGTTGACCATACCCTAAGTGCACTCGGGAGCATTGTACGAGTGAAGGATTATAGTCACGTGGTATCTGTTGACACAAAAGGTTCCTTGAATGGGTTGGTGAACCCCAATGATTTCCAGGATCAAGTGGTGTTGCTTGGCACCCAACTTGATTAGAAGCTCGGTCAATTATCATGAGACGATAATTGATTGTGTAATTAATTAATATGAGATATTAATTAATTGCAGTAAGTCAATAAAGAGTTATTGGGCTTAATGGGGTAAAAACTGGACTAGCACTTGGGCCTAGAGGGTCACACGCAATAGAGTTCGAGCAGACTGGGCAGGATGACCGATATAGACATTAATTGGGTTTTTGTGAAAAACCGTAGAGTCTATATATACACGTGGAGAGTAAACCCTGGCCCAAGCTCTAGGCTCTGTCCCTGGCCGCCACCTCCTCTCTCTCTCCCTGGGTGCCCACACCTTCTCTCTCTCCTCTCTCTGGCACATGGTGGAGTTGAGATCTGGGAGATGCATGGAGACCGAGGAGATCCCGTCTGCATCTGGAGCTCGCGTGGATACTTCTAGAGGCCGGACACCTGAACGGCTTGAAGCACCAGCGCCTCCAGTGCTACCTCCTCCCCGGATTCGGGAGTTTCGCAACCCCGCAAAGGTAAAGATCAGATCTTCCTACGTGCGAGTTCTCCGTTTTTGTTCGATTCCGATCGCCGACAATGATATCTACCGGAGGGAATCGCGACCGCCGGCATTGATATCTACGGAGGGAATCACGTTTTTGCTGCGCTCTGTACGATTCTTATAGTAACCCCCAAGCGTTTCCTAAAAATTTGCCCTTACCATAACTCCACCAGAGCTAGACTGCGAAATTTTTGTTGTCTGCTCTGGAAGAAGTTGACGTCAAGGTTTACTGCCGTTTACACAGAGTTGACGTCCATCGATATGGATGTTTAACTGTAGTTGACGGCAATGGATGTTGTCGTTAACCTTGCTAAACTACATACATATATACACAGAAATTTTTAAATACACAATAAAATAGACAACAATGAAATTAAAACTAAGAATAAAGTTTCAGGGCATCACAACAGAGAACCAGCAGTTAGAGAGCATCATATTGATATAGGAAATAAATCTAGAAGAGAAGCCAAACTTCTTAAGAACTGCAAATAAAAAAGTCCCATTCCACACTGTCATAAGCTTTCCCGATATCTGACTTAAAAATAGCATTGGCCCCTCTAACCTTCCGACCTATATCCCTAACAAGTTGTTTAGACAAGGATACATTGTCCAAGATGAACCTGCCTTTAAGAAAGGCGCCTTGCTCCTCAGAAATAATCCTAGGAAGAATAACAACCAGCCTATCACATAAGATATGGGAAACAATTTTGTAGCAGAAGTTACAAAGGCTAACCGGTCTGAAATCACTGTAGGTTGCAGGATGAAGTTTCTTGGGAACGAGGGCTATCAAAGAAGATGTAACTCCTCTAGGGAAAGGAAGACCTTGAAAGAAACTAATAACCACAACATAAACATCTTGGTGAACAATATCCCAGCAGGAGGTAAATATTTGACAAGTAAAACCGTCTAGACCTGGAGCACTATTGCCATGCAAGCTCCACACTGCACTCTTTACTTCCTCCTTATTCGGTATAGCACGGAGAAAGAGGTTCTGATCATCAAAAATAAGCGAGGGAATAACATGAAGGAGGGACTCATCAATCACATGATCCGTAGAGTGCAAGAGGCCCTCAAAGAAATGAACAACCTCATAACAAAGAACCTCCTGGTCCTCATTTCATCGCCCATTAATTTGAAGCCTGTGAATGTTATTCCATCTCCTGTTACCTTGAACCACCGCATGATAAAAGGCTGTATTGTTATCCCCATTTTCCAACCACTCCAGGCGGGCTTTTTGGGCCCAGAATAGTTCCACACAATGCATAGCCCTTCTGAGATTAGCATTAGCAGCTCCAAGAGCAAATCTGTTAGCTAACGTAGGGTTATTATCAAACACATCTTGCATGGCCTTAACCTCTTCCTCCTGTCTGAGCACATCCTCACTAATATTACCAAAAGTATCTTTGTTCTAGGAATGTAAAGCCCTCCTAACTGCCTTCAGCTTAAGATGCGGAGTGATAAAAGGATGGGATGCCAACCAACATTCTCTTCCCATGCAGCTTTAACTGTGTCTTGAAAGGAACCATGAGAGGTCCACATAGCCTGGAAGGTGAACCTGGCCGGAGCCCGAGGGGAATTAGAGAAACCAGCCAGCAAAGGAGCATGGTCCGACAGACCTCGGGGAAGGTGCCTCACATTGAACCCCAGAAACTTATTGTCGCAAATGTTGTTCATAAGAAACCGATCCAGTTTGGCCTTAACAGCCGCCTGCCCTGTTCTGTTGTTGGACCAAGTGTAATGAGAACCAATGTAACCAACATCCAATAGAGACGTAGCATAAATAAAAGCATTGAAATCGACCATAGCTTGTAGATTGGTTGGGCGCTTTCCCATCTTCTCAGATGGCTTGATGATACAGTTAATGTCACCTCCGACAATCCATGGAACATCAACATCATAGGACATATTAATAATTTTCCAGGAATACCAAGGAGGTGAACGATAATGATTATCTTTTAGGGCTAAGGATTTCTTTACATAAAAAATGGAAGTAGCAGTCCGCTTTCATCAAAGAGCTGGCGTCTTCTGCTAGAATCACAGTTGGCATAAACCACAATTAACATAAGGTAGACGCTATCATCCTTCAAGGCAGCTAAGGTAATCTGCTGGTCGGAGCAGCTAACAGTGTGCATTGAGTGGTTATGCCAGAAGACCTAGATTTTAGACACCTCTCCCCCGTTGCTAGTATAGGAATCCATGTTAAGGTATCTGTAAAGAGTGGTCGCTCGAACTAGAGGAACCATTGGCTCAGCAATGGCAAGAAAATCAATATTATTCTTTCTAACGATTCTCCAAAGCGAACGCCTGGAGGCTAAGTTGGAGATGCCTCTAATATTCCAGTATAGGAGGGAGCTATTCATGAGGAAGAGTATCCAGCAGAACCCCCAATGGCCTTAGCCTTAGATCTCGTCCGGGCACCTACCTTCTTTTGGACAGTCACCTCATTTTGAACAGCAGAATTGGGAATGAATATATTTTCCTTAGCAGCAAGATTAGAAACCATGTTTAGGGCAATATCTGGTGGTTTATGTTGGAAAGGTGAGATACTGAAGGAATATCCTCCAATGTACCTTCTTCCTTAACGGGAGCCATCACCAAAGATCTTCTGGAAGCACCTCCATCAGCCGCCACAACCTCATCATACACAGATATGCAGACAGACACAGGATCATGCGCCCCTTACACCGCAACATCCCCATGCAGCCCATGCAACGTCGATAGAACTGGGGACGTAACCTGAACGTCCTATAACTGAGACTCATTACGAAAGTCCGGGAAAAAATCCTGGCCTGAGACGAGGGCCCCAGAAGCCGATGTCTCTCGACCCTCCTTGGCAGTTTGTGTAACACCCCAGAAATTCAAAGTGTTAAGAAAATAGAAATAATATGGTTATTATACATTAGACTTGGTATTAAATTGAGATAATTAATATTTAGGTATGATTAATGGTAACGAACGTTACCCCATTGTCGTACATAGAGGTGCGCACTTCCACAGGGCGACACCGAAAAACGACAATGAAATAAAAATCTGAGAACACCATAATTTCCAGAAAAATGTGGAGAAGTCATAATTGTAATTATTTGAATTTTTCGACGTACGGATTTCAAGGTACAGTCGACGCGACCATTTTTCGGGTGATTTTTCACCTAGTGTAAAATAAAATCTAAAAATTAAATAAAAATCACCATAATTAGCAAAACCATTAAATTAGCTTATGGTTTAAATTTCACATCAAATGAACAATGTTTGGATAGATTTGCATAAGGATTAAATGACCAGCTGATTTATGGGTGATTTACGTAAGGGATTTTTGTAGGATTTTTACTATGCCTACGTGGGAGGTTCTGGTGAGGCCAGCACTCAACGTGGTGAAGGTAACACCTCAGTTACCAGGTGTAACTCGCGAAGCATGCATGGGCTAGGTGGCTAAGGGTGGTTAAACGGGGTTTTTACCCCAACACCTGTAGACTTGCGTGGCTCTGTGTATGTTAATGGACTGGGCTATAAAAACCCTCCCACATCCATCGTACACATCTTTCCCCACTCTTGCTGGTGTGTATGTGTGTGTGTGTTGCTGCAGAGGATACTCCACTTCTGTTATTGTGCTAAGCTGATATCACCATCGGGAGAAGTCTCAACGGTTGTTCTTGGTGTTCCTTTGCACTGGGAAGGCTGTTGTTGTTAGTGCTGGGAAAGGATCGAACCATTGCTGGGGACACTGCTACTGTGTGTGCAAGGTTCTTGAGATAGAGTAGTAGCTGGAACTATTGGTTTCCTTGTCCCCTGTTTTGGCACAAGTTACAGCTGAAATTCCTGTTGTGTGTTGCTGCTATTGGGTCTACGAAGGACCTTACTTCTCCAGTGCAACCATGCATCTGTTAAGGCTATCATACGTGCAAGTTTTGCATTTCTTTCTCTATTCTGTGGATCTCTAAGTAAGGGAACTCACACTACTTCGTTACGTAGGATTCTCTTCTTAACCTTTCTTTGTTTCCCTACCACTGTTCTTGGAATTATTGGCTAATGGCATGTAGTATTTTTAGCATGCTATTCTCAAAGCTTAGGAGGTATATCCATGATATGAACTAGACATTCCATCATGTTTTAGTTAGTCTTCAAGTCATGGATAGCTACTCCCTTTGTTTAAGTTGTCTGAATTTAGAATCATGTTGATTTCACTAATTAGAGTAGACTGAACCATAACGGTTCTTTCTCCTTAGTGAAACTGATTCGTTGAGAGACCATGGAAGTTTTAGGTGAGTGTAATTGATATGTGATCAATGGAAAAAGAGAAAAGAGTTTGAGAAGAATGTTCTCCATTAAATCCCCTTAAGTTCAACTCATTGTTAATCATTCATGTGATTTATATTTCATGATCTTTCCTTCATCTTTTTGTCATGTCACATTGAGTTGTAAACTTGAAATCATACTTGTTTAAGGTCCTAATCATGTTAGGAGTGATAGAGGAACTTTTTAGAAACAATTGAAGTTAAATTAATAACTTTCTGAAGGTTCACGTGGGACCTGTCGACAGACAAACTTCTTACTGTCGACAGGAACCTATTTCCAGAAACCAGAAAACCATCATGTGTGTTGCTGTCGACATCCCCTTATCTTGTTGTCGACAGAAACACACAGAACTGAAATTTCAGTTCTGGAAACCAGCCCCTGTCGACAGCAAGCTTGTGCCTGTCGACAGTTGCTGACAGTGCCATGTTTCCAGCACTAGTTTTGCTCCGTTTCTTGTTGTAAATCTTACTCAATTGTTCCAACCAATGGACCACTTAAATTTTGTAGTTTTTACCACCTAAACACTTACTAAAATCAGTCATGTCATCTTCCTTTTTACCTTAAATTATTACTTCAAGTTCTGAACCAAATTGTTCGTGCATGACTATCAATTTCTGAAATCAGTGAAGGAACCAAAGTTCCTTAATTCTTGTGTTCAAACCATGAGTAAACTATGAGTAAATCCTTGTATTTCCTTGATTCATTATAAGGATAAGAGTGTGGTGATGTCAATTGGTGAGTCTCGGACTCAATTTAAGAATTATGCCTGGCAAATAAGGGTGGTCCAGTCCTAGGAGGAGCACCCAAATTCGTTTAAGTGGCCGCACGAACGATAAAGGATGTGTGGATGTTTGGCATAGCATCATTAAGTGTTTGATTGGTCATCAGGTCATCTTTCTGTGTAATTATATATGTTCAAATCAGAGCATGATTGTTGCTATATATCTCTGAATCTTGAAGTTCACTATTCAGTAACTTCCTATCTAGTGTCACATAGCACTATCATTCTTGGCATGCAAAAGCAGTGATATATGAAATTCCTTGTGCTAATCTTCACATTTCTTGATTCCTTGAATTGAATCCTACTCAGCTAGTTAGCTCACATAATTCTACCTTTTGAAGTAATCCGGGTGGAACGAATGTCTAAGGGGAAGTGTGCTGAGTGATCTACGCGTCAACCAGAAGCCATCTAGTTTATTCTTCTGTAGTATTGTAAATAGCAAATGTAATAGAATAGGTTTGCGTTGTTTGCTACTCATATGAACTATAGTGAGGAACAACTATGTAATAACGTAGTTTTGAGGTTATTAACGAATATATGGACATATTTTCCTTTCCATGTTATATTCTGTCATTTTCGATAAATAAGATTTTTATTAGGACGTGACAGATTAGTTGGTATCAGAGCATTAGTACGATAAACCTAGGGATAACCAGTGAGTTGGGGTAGAAACTTGGGATTAGTTAGCATGATTTTTCTAATCATGTAAATGCTTAACCTGTTAATTATTTCAGAATGGACATGAATGCCCAAGAAAGGTTGGTTGCTGCCATGGAAATGCTTCGTCAGGATATAGAGCTATATGCTCAAGCCCAGCGAGAAGCCCACCTGCAAATTAAGGAAGAGGTGCTCAACTTGACTGCAGGTGCTTTCATGGCGGGCAATCCCTATGCTTCTCTATAAACTATGAGCCAAGTTATGATCAATCTGGATAACTTGACGTTGGGACAAGATCTGTTGCTTCACCAAGTTGAAGGTCATTGGGAGGCATTGACTGATGCTGCTAGAGAACTATACCATGGGGCCGGAGTAGAGCAGCAAATACCGCCAAGGGAAACCGTTATAGATCTGACCCGAAACTAGGAGAAGACTTAGACCACTCATCTTTTTGTATGCCTCTCTTTTTGTGTAAACACTGATTGTATATATGTAACTCCCATATGTATGTGGAGTGAGAGGTTAGTGGAGGTTGGAGTTTTGTATATATGATAAACTTGGAAGGAGAAGGCTGTGATATTTTGTGGATACATGGGAATGTATTACAATGTAAATATTTGACTTGATAATATAGATGGTGTGTTATGTGAAATTGAATTGTGTATGTGATGAATGTAAGATTGGGATGCTTGTGAAATTAATGAATGTATTACTAAATGTTTCAGATTCTCTTTGATTTAATCATGGATGGTGGTGATGCTAACCGGAGGAAGATGGAAAGTTCTGTGCATGATTTGACCCGTGTAATGAAGGTAGTAGCTAGAAATAACAGTCACAATGGAACAAGCTTGTTCAAGGATTTCTGAAGCCTAGACCCTCGGAGATTGTAGGAAGTACGGATCCGGATGAAGCAGAGAATTGGTTGAAAGATATTGAAAGAATCTTTAGTGTGATTTGATGTACTGAAGAAGAGAAGATACGTCTGGCGATATTCCAATTAGATCGAGATGCACGAGCATGGTGGGAAACAGTGGAATCACTTTGGAAGATCCAAAGCAGATTGATTGGGAAGAGTTTGTTGTGCTGTTTAATGATCAATATTTTTCTGAGGTAGTTCAAGAAAGGAAAGCTAATGAATTTGCCAATTTAAAACAACTCAGAATGTCTGTATCAGAATATGAAACTCAATTTACCGATTGTCAAGATATGCCCCTCATCTAATATCGACAGAGAAATTGAATGCCAAAAGATTTATGAATGGATTATGTCCCATTTTCATTATGCAGCTAACTCCTCATCTGATTACCTGATATTCAGAAATGGTTAAAAGGGCCTTAGCACTAGAAGCTGCTAATGATACTGTGGATAAGATCAGGGGAAAGTCTGGGGAAGGATCTTCGGGCCGTAAGAGGAAGTTCGAGTCGGGGAATGCCCCAAAAGTTCAGCAAGCAAATAAGAAGGCAGGGAAGACTCCAGTTGAAAACAAAGATGTGTGTAAGCATTGTCACCGTAGTGGTCACAAAACTGAAAACTGTTGGCGTAGGTTGGGTGCATGTTTGAAATGTGGGAGTATCAACACCGAATTCTGGATTGTCCTATGGTAAAGAATGCACCAGTAAATTCAAATTTCCAAGCAAAACAAGGCAGAGTGCAAGACATTCAGGAAGGGGAATCGGAATCTCCACCGAAGGGCGGACTGATAGAAGGTACATTATTAGTAAACTCAAAACCCGCCTATGTATTATTTGATTCAGGAGCTACACATTTCTTATTAGTTATGAGTTTGCTAAGTCTTTGGAAGTGCAATCAGTTCCACTTCTCACACAACTTGAAGTTGCAACACCTTTAAGTGAGGGTAAGAAACTTAAGGAATATTACCCTAACAGTCAAATTTTAGTCAAGGAGCATAATTTGCCTGGTGATCTAATATGTCTTGAAATGTGGGATTATGATGTGATCCTTGGGGTTGATTGGCTATCTAAGTATCATGCAAACTTGGATTGTCAATTAAAACAAGTAACCTTTCTAAGAAAGGAAATTACTCCCATAACGTTTGATGAACATCGCACAAGGAAAATACCTATAATATCAGTAGTTAAAGCATGTAAACTGGTACAGAAAGGCTGTCAAGGGTATTTAGTT
The DNA here is from genome assembly GCA_014218235.1 of Colocasia esculenta. Taxonomy (NCBI): domain Eukaryota; kingdom Viridiplantae; phylum Streptophyta; class Magnoliopsida; order Alismatales; family Araceae; genus Colocasia; species Colocasia esculenta. The sequence goes on along the minus strand of CM024759.1, from coordinate 607,560 downwards.
TCCGTAACCGTGATAAATCAGAACACTTCAGAGTTGGAGAATATTCCCGTGGTAAGGGAATTTCCTGATGTATTTCCTGAAGAACTAATTGGTTTACCACCTAGCAGGGAAGTAAATTTCTCAATTGAATTAGTACCGGGAGCTACACCAATTTCAAGAACACCATACAGAATGTCCATGGAAGAGTTGAAAGAGTTAAAGAGGAAGTTACTAGAATTGATAGAAAAAGGGTTTATCAGACCAAGTACTTCACCTTGGGGTGCTCCAGTATTATTTGTGAAGACAAAAGATGGATCTATGTGATTATGCATAGATTACCGACAGTTGAATCAATTGACTATAAAGAACAAGTACCCGCTTCCAAGAATTGATGATCTATTTGATCAATTGTCTAGAGCTCATTATTTTTCCAAGATCGACTTAAGGTCTGGATACCATCAACTCAGAATTTAGGAGCAGGATATTCATAAAACAGCTTTTAGAACACGGTATGGGCACTATGAGTTTGTAGTGATGCCGTTCGGATTGACAAATGCACCTGCTGCATTTATGCGCTAGATGAATGACGTGTTCAGATCTTATTTAGATCAATTTATGGTTATATTTATAGATGACATATTGATTTACTCCAAGAGTATAGAGGAGCATGAAGAGCATTTACGAATTACCTTACAATTGTTACGGGATCACAAATTATATGCGAAGTTTAGTAAATGTGAATTTTGGTTAAAGCATGTAATGTTTTTAGGACACATTATTTCTGAGGAAGGGTTATCAGTGGACTCTTCAAAAGTAGAAACCATACAGAAATGGAAGCAGCCTAAGAATCTCACTGAGGTAAGAAGTTTCTTGGGCATGGCTAGTTACTACCGGCGATTTGTCAAGGATTTTTCTAGAATTGATTCACCTCTTACACAATTAATTAGAAAAGGAACAACATTTGTATGGAGTGAAAGTTGTGAACAAGCCTTTCAGTTGTTAGAGGAATGTTTATCCACTGCACCAATTTTAGCCTTGTCGGTAGAAGGAAAAATATTTGAAATCTATACTGATGCCTCAACTATTGGACTGGGATGTGTATTGATGCAAGAAGGAAGGGTTATTGCCTATGCATCTAGACAATTAAAGACCCATGAGAAAAACTACCCAGTACATGATTTGGAATTAGCCGCAGTAGATTTTTCTCTTAAACCATGGAGACACTACTTGTATGACAATCAGTTCATAGTGTACTCCGATCAAAAGAGTCTCAAATATTTGTTTTCACAGAAAGAATTAAATATGAGACAAAGAAGATGGATGGATTATATCAAAGATTATGATTTCAAAATAGAATATCATCCAGGGAAAGGTAACACTGTGGCCGATGCACTCAGTAGGAATCCTATAACCAAGGTATGTCAATTGCATGTAAAGGAATGGAAGTTGTTAGAAGAATTTACGACATTAAGTTTAAAGGCTGAACTGCAGGAAGCAAGAGTTGTAATTGATAATATGATAGTGCAATCAGATTTGCTAAAGCAAATTGGAGAACAACAGAACAATGACCCTATGTTGACAGAAACTAGAGAAAAATTGGCTTCCAGATCTGATTTTAATGAAGATGAGCATGGAAATCTTCGGTTTCGGGACAGATTATGTGTACCGGATAATTCTGGGATCAAGAAACAAATCTTAGAAGAAGCTCATCAATCTTGTTACACGATTCATCCAGGAGCTGTCAAGATGTATCAAGATCTGAAAAAACATTTTGGTGGTGTAACATGAAAAAAGACATTGTGAACTTTACAGCAAGATGTTTGACATGTCAGAAAATAAAAGCCGAACACCAGAAGCCAGCAGGAAAGTTAAAACCACTTGAAGTACCAGAATGGAAATGGGATAGTGTCGGTATGGATTTTATTGTCGGACTACCCAGGACACGAAGTGGATTCGATGCAATATGGGTAATTATTGACTGACTTACTAAATCAGCTCATTTCTTGGCAATTAAAACTAGATGGTCTGTCAGTATTTTATCAGCCTTATACATGAATGAAATTGTTCGATTACATGGGATTCCAAAAGACATAATTTCTGACAGAGATTCAAGATTTACTTCACACTTCTGGAGAGAATTACAAGATGCACTGGGAACTAAGTTAAAATTTAGTACTGCTTTTCATCCTCAAACCGACGGACAGACGGAACGAGTAAATCAGATCATTGAGGATATGTGTCGTGCTTGTATATTGGAATTTGGGAATGACTGGAATAATCATTTAGCAATCATGGAGTTTGCTTACAATAATAGTTACCAGTCTACTATTCAAATGGCACCATTTGAAGCTTTGTATGGTAGGCAATGCAGGTCACCATTGTGTTGGGTAGAACTAAAAGAATCACATATTCTTGGACCTGAAATGATTCAAGAAACAACAGAAATTATTAAGTTGGTACAAGATCGAATGAAAGCTGCTCAAGATCGACAGAAAAGCTGTGCGGGTCAAAGAAGAAGGGAGCTAGAATTTCAACCAGGAGAGCATGTGTTTCTTAAAGTATCACTCGAAGAGGAATCAAAAGATTTGGTATTAAGGGAAAATTGAGTCCAAGATATATTGGACCGTTTGAAATACTGAAAAGAATTGGGGAAATGACGTACCAATTAGCACTTCCACCACAATTATCCAACGTGCATGATATTTTCCATGTATCAATGTTGAGAAAGTATGTGTATGATCCGGAACATATTATTGAATACCAAAATCTGGGAATACAAGAAAATTTGGCGTATGAGGAAAGACCAGTGCAGATCCTTGACCGGAAAATCAAGCAACTTCAAAACAAGGAAGTTCCCTTATTGAAAATTCAATGGAGCAGGCGAGGACAAGAGTAAGCCACATGGGAATTAGAGGATACCATCAAGACAAAATATCCAGAATTATTTACAGGTTAGTATGCTTACCTTCATGTATTAAATTTTAGAGGACCAAATTCTTTTAGTAGGGGAGAGTTGTAACGCCCGAGAAATTCAAAGTGTTAAGAAAATAGAAATAATATGGTTATTATACATTATACTTGGTATTAAATTGAGATAATTAATATTTAGGTATGATTAATGGTAACGAACGTTACCCTATTGTCGTACATAGAGGTGCGCACTTCCACAGGGCGACACCGAAAAATGACAACGAAATAAAAATTCGAGAACACCATAATTTCCAGAAAAATGTGGAGAAGTCAGAAATGTAATTATTTGAATTTTTCGACGTACAGATTTCAAGGTACAGTCGAAGCGACCATTTTTCGGGTGATTTTTCACATAGTGTAAAATAAAATCTAAAAATTAAATAAAAATCACCATAATTAGAAAAACCATTAAATTAGCTTATGGTTTAAATTTCACGACAAATGGACACCGTTTGGATATATTTGCATAAGGATTAAATGACCAGCTGATTTATGGGTGATTTACGTAAGGGACTTTTGTAGGATTTTTACTATGCCTACGTGGGAGGTTCTGGTGAGGCCAGCACTCAACGTGGTGAAGGTAACACCTAAGTTACCATGTGTAACTCGCGAAGCATGCATGGGCTAGGTGGCTAAGGGTGGTTAAACGAGGTTTTTACCCCAACACCTGTAGACTTGCGTGGCTCTGTGCATGTTAATAGACTGGGCTATAAAAACCCTCCCACATCCATCGTACACATCTTTCCCCACTCTTTCTGGTGTGTATGTGTGTGTGTGTTGCTGCAGAGGATACTCCACTTCTGTGTTATTGTGCTAAGCTGATATCTCCATCGGGAGAAGTCTCAACGGTTGTTCTTGGTGTTCCTTTGCACTGGGAAGGGTGTTGTTGTTAGTGCTGGGAAAGGATCGAACCATTGCTGGGGAACGCTGCTACTGTGTGTGCAAGGTTTTTGAGATAAAGTAGTAGCTAGAAGTATTGGTTTCCTTGTCCCCTGTTTTGGCACAAGTTACAGCTGAAATTCTTGTTGTGTGTTGCTGCTATTGGGTCTACGAAGGACCTTACTTCTCCAGTGAAACCGTGCATCTGTTAAGGCTATCATACGTGTAAGTTTTGCATTTCTTTCTCTATTATGTGGATCTCTAAGTAAGGGAACTCACACTACTTCGTTAGGTAGGATTCTCTTCTTAACCTTTCTTTGTTTCCCTACCACTGTTCTTGGAATTATTGGCTAATGGCATGTAGTATTTTTAGCATGCTATTCTCAAAGCTTAGGAGGTATATCCATGATAGGAACTGGACATTCCATCATGTTTTAGTTAGTCTTCAAGTCATGGATAGCTACTCCCTTTGTTTAAGTTGTCTAAATTAGAATCATGTTGATTTCACTAATTAGAGTAGACTGAACCATAATGTTCTTTCTCCTTAGTGAAACTAATTCGTTGAGAGACCATGGAAGTTTTAGGTGAGTGTAATTGATATGTGAGCAATGGAAAAAGAGAAAAGAGTTTGAGAAGAATGTTCTCCATTAAATCCCCTTAAGTTCAACTCATTGTTAATCATTCATGTGATTTATATTTCATGATCTTTCCTTCATCTTTTTGTCATGTCACATTGAGTTGTAAACCTGAAATCATACTTGATTAAGGTCCTAATCATGTTAGGAGTGATAGAGGAACTTTTTAGAACCATTTGAAGTTAAATTTAATAACTTTCTGAAGGTTCACGTAGGACCTATCGACAGACAAACTTCTTACTGTCGACAAGAACCTATTTCTAGAAACCAGAAAACCATCACTGTGTGTTGCTGTCGAAAGCCCTTATCTTGCTGTCGACAGGAACACACAGAACTGAAATTTCAGTTTCTGAAACCAGCCCCTGTCGACAGCAAGCTTGTGCCTGTCGACAGGTGCTGATAGTGCCATGTTTCCATCACTTGTTTTGCTCTGTTTCTTGTTGTAAATCTTACTCAATTGTTCCAACCAATGGACCACTTAAATTTTGTAGTTTTTACCACCTAAACACTTACTAAAATCAGTCATGTCATCTTACTTTTTACCTTGAATTATTACTTCAAGTTCTGAACCAAGTTGTTCTTGCATGACTATCAATTTCTGAAATTAGTGAAGGAACCAAAGTTCCTTAATTCTTGTGTTCAAACCATGAGTAAACTATGAGTAAATCCTTGTATTTCCTTGATTCATTACAAGGATAAGAGTGTGGTGATGACAATTGGTGAGTCTCGGACTCAATTTAAGAATTATGCCTGGCAAATAAGGGCTGGTCCAGTCCTGGGAGGAGCACCCAAATTCGTTTAAGTGGCCGCGCGGAACGATAAAGGATGTGTGGATGTTTGGCATAGCATCATTAAGTGTTTGATTGGTCATCAGGTCATCTTTTTGTGTAATTATATATGTTCAAATCAGAGCATGATTGTTGCTATATATCTCTGAATCTTGAAGTTCACTATTCAGTAACTTCCCTATCTAGTGTCACATAGCACTATCATTCTTGGCATGCAAAAGCAGTGATATATGAAATTCCTTGTGCTAATCTTCGCATTTCTTGATTCCTTGAATTGAATCCTACTGAGCTAGTTAGCTCACATAATTCTACCTTTTCAGGTAATCCGGGTGAACGAATGTCTAAGGGGAAGTGTGCTGAGTGATCTACGCGTCAACCAGAAGCCATCTAGTTTATTCTTCTGTAGTATTGTAAATCGCAAATGTAATAGAATAGGTTTGTGTTGTCTGCTCCTCATATGAACTATAGTGAGGAACAACTATGTAATAACGTAGTTTTGAGGTTATTAAGGAATATATGGACATATTTTCCTTTCCATGTTATATTCTGTCATTTTCGATAAATAAGATTTTTATTAGGACGTGACAGTTTGGACCTCCTGAAGTATAGAGAATCTATTGCCCAATGTCAGATCTACAGGTTCCTCCTAGGGCACCTTATGACGCCAAGTTCTCTTCAAGTTGATATTACCATCCTTCTGAACTTGTTCTTGAGTAGCCAAAATCTTTTGAGGAACCTCTTGCATATCCATTTTCTTTTGCTTCTTCAGACACTCTGAGTCTGCATGGTGAAGTTTATGGCAGAAACTGCAAACCGCTAGAATTCTGTAGTAGTTTATCTTCTGCCAGAACCCATCAGAACCACAACATATCCATATCCTCTCCGGCCTGAGCTTCACAATATCCAATTCTACACAGACAAAAGCTTCATGAGTTTGCATTAATGCCAGTGTAGGTTCATAGATCCTCAGGACTTGACCCAAATTACCAGCTATAGACTTCAAGAAGTCCTCATAGTAGTAGTTAACAGGAAGCATCGAGAAACCAACCCATATAGGAATAACTGTAGGATCAACATTGAAACCGAACTGAGCATCCCACTTGAAGAAACGATATAGAAGGCCTTTGATGTACAAATTTTGTTGCCCAGTTAGGTAGCCCAGAGGGGGGTGAATGGGTCTTTAAACTTTATCAATTAATACCTGTTTACTAAAACCGTTCGCAAAGAAATACACTTTGAAGATTGTTAGTATTAGTAAAGAGAAACAATAAACACATGAAGACAATCACACAACACAAGATGTATCCTGGTTCGGACCTCCTCTCCACAGGAGTCCTACGTCCAGTCCCTGAGCAACAACTCAGGATTTCACTAACTAGGGTACAGTCCCCCTGTGGACACTACAACACCTAGCTCAGCTGGTCTTCTCTTCTCAGCCCGAAGAGGAACAACACCCTGGATACCCCACCAGGTCTTCCTTCACACCAGAAGGGCTCACACACACACCCTGGATACCACCAGGTCTTCCTTCACACACGAAGGGTACAAGCACGAAAACAAGTAAGCAGGAGATTAAGCCCCTAGATCAAGCTTTGACAAGCCAAGATATGAAGCAAAGGACTGAGAGCTTAAGGTCTACACACTGAGCTCACTCTCAGATCCAGACAAGCTCTCTCAAAAATCTACAAACAATGCAGAGAGCAAAGAAGAGCTAATCTAATGGAATGAGGCTTGGCTCTTTCTTGAGAACTCGCAGAAGACTTGATGATCAGAGTGTTTTGTATGACTATCGTTCTCTATCTATATATCTCTCTTCTGGAGCTCCTTTCTTCAATATATAGCTTCAATTTGAAATCTAGACGTGAAGTATCCGTTGCCTCTAGCTTTTGGTGGACGTTAGACTGAGTGGCACTTGGAAGCTTCCAGTCAACAGTCCTTTATCCATTTGTGCATGCAAAGAGATAGGATCTTCTGAAGTGTCGTTTGGCTTCTACAAGGTCCAACGTTGTATGATGAATGTTGTCAGAGACCTGCATACATTAAATGCTAGAACAGTAGACAGCTAGGCTGTCTCTTAATGTCAGTCAACGTTGGTGTGAATATTCACCAAAATAGTAATGCCATTTTGCTATTCTAAAAGATGCATATGGAATAGACACGATAATGGATGATATCGTCTGTATGCATACAGAGATACGTTCAGTCTTCATTAAATGCACAACTGACAGAAGAATATGTGCAAAGACTTTGACTATTCAACCTGTTGAAAGGATGAGTCATATGTCAAGTTGATTGATATGAAATCGATGCATTTATGACTTATGAAATCGTTATGCAACCAAATAGCAAATCGTTGTGAGATATGAAAGAATCGTTGTGATCATTGAAAGAAATCATTATGATTACTTAAGAAGTCGATGCGTAAAGCAAATCGTTATAATATCTGAAGCAATCGTTGCGATAAGCAAATCATTATGATAACTAAAGGAATCATTATGGTAGTAAATCGTTATGATAACTAAAGGAATCGTTACGAAAGCAAGTCGTTACGATGACTAAAGAAATCGTTACGAAAGCAAGTCGTTACGATGACTAAAGGAATCGTTACGAGAGCAAGTTGTTACGATGACTAAAGGAATCGTTACGAGAGCAAGTCGTTACGATGACTAAAGGAATCATTACAAGAGCATGTCGTTACGATGACTACAGGAATCGTTACGATGACTAAAGGAATCATTACAAGAGCAAGTCGTTACGAGGACTAAAGGAATCGATGCAAGCAAATCGTTACGCTCTTTTTAAGAAGTCGTTGTAGGAACGATTTCTTTTGAAATCAGAAGAAGTTTCAATCTATGAAGAAATCGTTAAGGTACTTATGAAACGGTTATGAAGAAATGTTACAGTTCTACTGTAATCGTTATGATCTTATAAAAGAAACCGATGTGTACTTAGACAAATATGATGCTGTAGATACAATGTAAAGATGCTTACTTGTTTTGGCTTATTTTCCTTTGGTCTTAATTCCTGTGTTATGACTTGTAGAAAATAGGTTAGTGACCATTAATTAAGGGTTTGATAATTATTACAATAATATGGTTTTGTTAATCACCAAAATAGAAATGTATTACTTTTAATTACATGGGGATAGACTGTTCATCAGATTTCTCCTCATAATAACTTTCAGATAGTCTTCCTCAACATCAAAGCGCAACAGCAAGTGTCTATGG